>ONZH01003172.1:0-10213 GCA_900303285.1 Rhinella marina
ATAATTTATAGGACAAAACTACTTAGCGAATGCGTACAAAACCGATGCGAATCACCTAATATTCGGATTTGCTTTGCAGCTAAAAATTCACAAGATTCGATAAAAATCAACGAATCGACAAATCAATTCGCTCATCTCTAGTTTAAATATTAATTGTTAAACCAAGAATATCGGGGTGAAGACACAAGACACGAGTCTGCTGCTGGTTTTCCTTTCCACAGCTCAAATTGACATACTGTGGCTTGAAAACTCGCAGTGCAGCTCACTTTGTGCTGCGTTTTTTGCAGCATGATGATACATCATAGCAGGTTAGCTACTGGGCATGTCCAAGACAGCTGATCGATTGTGAGTCCTGTTGGAATGCATCTTATAACAGCCATATATGGAATTCACCTTTTAGGATTAGGGCCAATTCACATTTTTTTGCATCAGTTATTTTAAACTAAAACCAGCTGTGGTCGAACACACAGAACAGGTGCAAGTCTTTCCACTATACCTTATCTCTGTGTACCTTACACACCTGGTTTGGGTTAAAAAAACTTATGCAAATAACTGATGGAAAATGGAGATGTGAACAGGCCCTTAGCCTGCTATTGTGATCAGCGTATTGTGCCCCCACCAGACCTCAGATCATCAGAATGTGCCCCCATCAGACTCAGATCAGCAGAATGTACCCCCATCAGACCTCAGATCATCAGAATGTGTCCCATCAGACCTCAGATCATCAGAATGTGCTCCCATCAGACCTCAGATCATCAGAATGTGCCCCCATCAGACCTCAGATCAGCCCACCCAGCCACATAAGGTTAAAATAAAAACCTTTTTTACCTGTCCTGCGCTGTGGCTGCCCTCCGGTCCGGCGCTCCACTCTCTTCCCTGGCCCGCGCGCACTATGACTTGACGCTGCGTCAGGTCATAGTGTGCGCCGGCCAGGGAAGAGAGTGGAGCGCCGGACCGGAGGGCAGCCGCAGCACAGGACAGGTGGCCTAAGGCCATCCTTGCTGGGCCCCCCAGAGGCACTGGGCCCGGAGCCGTCGCCCCCCCCCCCTCCCCCCCCGGTAGCTACGCCTCTGGCTTTACAGCAATGACATGGACCAGAGGAACCTATAGTCTGCAGATGCCCCATTGACTTTTATGTGAGAGTCTTGTGTGAACGATATGTTCCTTGACCTGCACAAAGTCATTGTGTAGGGAGGGGGAGCAGGTAAGCTTTTGACCATCACCTATTGTGAATGGTTTATTCTGTTTTTTTAATTCTTCTTTTACATGGGCATTAGCTTTCATTGTAATCCTGCTTATGATGATAATGGGATGACTGCTAAGAAATGACTTCTGCAGAACAAGACGTCAATCTTCTAAGAGGCTGAGTGGCTAAAATGAAAACATATCAGATGTTTTTGCCATTATAGCTCTCTTCCTCTGCCAGCCCCTCTTTCTTGATTGATAGGGCCAGAGCTGGAGGATCTCACTTTCCGGGGGTCCCAGCAGACCTCTGGAGCATCTTGCAAACCGGACACAGGCAGATACAGACCAGGAAACCAAGAAAGTACTCTATTACACATGTAATAAAAGAACATGACAGTAAAAGGAAAAGCAGGTTAGGCAATAGTGGTAGCACTACCACTGAACCAAGTGCACCGGTAGACCAGAGGCGAAACTCAGAGGGGGAGAGCCAGTGAGCCCAGTTCTTCACAGAGCTCCTGGTGGTGGGGATTAAATTGACCAAAGGGCTTACTGTTCGCACCTCCAGAATGGTCCCTGTACTGTACACTTGGCCACTACCTGCCAAGAACCACAGACAACAGGACTGGAACCCAAACAAACACAGGGCATGGATCAGATGACAAACGAGAATAAGCACACATGCCTGGACCCCATGCAGAACAGAAGCATGGCGGTCACAGGCAGAGCTGCACACAGACTAGACATCCTCCCTCAGGAGAACCCAGGAGTCCTCTTACTAAGACAAGACATACACAGGACAGTAACAGAAGCAGTAAGGCACTGCCAGGCTAGACATTAAACAGGATCAGAAGCAGTTACACTGCCAGGCAAAACATGGAATAGACAGGGTAAAACATCAATAACACCAACAATTTACCAGTCGACACCACGCAAAAGGGCAGATAGCAAAACCCCCTGGGTCAGCGGCAAGGGGCTACACCCAGCAAGGCACAAGACAGACTGACCACAAGCCCCATGGCTCACAGGTAGAAATAGCTGCATAAGGAGGGCACCTGATAAGCCACACCTAGTAACAGACCAGGGAATGTGAACCCCACCACACCCAGGAGTACCAGAAGCACAGACCAAACAATCACAAGTGTCAGTTCACAACAGTCACAGAATACTGCAGCCAACACGCCCCAAAAGACAAAAAGCAGGATAACTGTAGCTAGTACAAGGTTACAGGCAGCCGGCCTACACAACAACTAGGAGTGACAGAACCGCACAGTGATGCAAACTGTGAAATGCATCCATACTTAGACCATGTTCACACTGCAGCCAGCACACATCACAGAACCAGCATACATGGGAACACCCACAGCCAGTACACAAAGTGTTCCTGTGCACCAGTGACAGGAACCACAAAGATATGGACGAGGAGAGATACAAACACAGGCAACAGTTCACATACGAACACCACATCCATCATGCAGCCCCAAGCAACCTGCATACACAGGTGTCAGCCTGCAGCCAGAACGCAAAAGAGCCTGCAGTCAGCCTGCACAGCCACAACTGTCACAGTGAACCGCAGTGAACCGTGACAGAGGGTCTGGAAGAGGAATGCAAATTAGGCCTCTTTTACACTATCGGCAGCACGGATCCGGCACCTAAAGGGTGCCGACGGATCCATACTGCCGCTGATACATGTGTGGAGCCGGAGCAGCGGTCTGGCCCCACACATGTTGACATAGACATTGGGACAAGACACAGACAAACATACATACACACATACACATACATTCACACAAACACATACATACTTACATACTCCAGCCAGGGACGCCGGCAGAACGTCTTCACGCGCCTCCAGCGCAGTGATGACGATTCCCCACAGCGCCCTCTGCTGGTCACAGTGGGTAAACGTCATACCTGCGCGCAGGAGGCGCGTGAAGACATGCTGCCGGCGTCCCTGGCTGGAGTATGTGAGTATGTATGTGTATGTCTGTCTGTATGTATGTATCTCTGTAGCCGGATCCGGAATGACCCCCCCATTGCAAGTCAATGGAGGACGGATCCGGTTACCATTGTGGTCACACCAAACGGATCCGTCCCCATTGACTTGCATTGAGGGTCATTCCGGATCCGTCTTGGTGCAGATGCCCTGGACCGGAGAGCAAACCGCAGCATGCTGCGGTTTGTTCTCCGGTTTGAAGACGGAACGGAATGCTTTCAGGAGCATTCTGTTGTCTTCAGTTCAGTTTTGTCCCCATTGACAATGAATGGGGACAAAACTGAAGCGTTTTTTTCCGGTATTGAGCCCCTATGACAGAACTCAATACCGGAATAAAGAAACGCTAGTGTGAAAGTAGCCTTAATCAGAATAGCCATCACAGTAACACAACATGAAATAAATAATTGGTCTCCAATACCTTCCAGATCCTTGTACAGACCAATCCAAAATACTCCTCTCTGGTCACTGAGCAGCTGAGTATGACTGAGGAGGAAATCTAATTCAGTTGAATCTTCAATGGAAGCTAAACGGGCACCTAAACGGGTAAGATTCACATGAATAATTCTGCTTGCTTGGAACCACTGTTTCTCGAGGGACAAGGCATTACAAAATATATTCAATGATCTGATGCGGCTTTACATATAATTACACCTAACCCTTTCAGGACTAAGGCTGAAATGCGTAAATGTTCCCACAAAACCTCACGTTTTGGAATGTTGCTATGCTAAAGTGTCTGATATAGTGGAAAATGCAAAAAATCTAGTTAAATGAGCAAAATAATATTTTTTCATTTAATCAAAACTGTTGTTTAGCGTAATATAATTCTCTGTTTCTGGTAAATGACAATACCAAACATGTATATTATGCCTAGTATACATTACAAATCTGGTGTATTGTCTACTGCTCCAGATCAAAGATCCTCTTAAAGAGGTTGTCCGGTCCCAAAATCAAAATTTTTTTTATGTGCTCCTAACACCCCTCACCATGCATATATATGCCCCCAGTACCTCTTTTTCATGTCTGAACTTTCCTGCCCCCTGTCTGGGTATCAGATTTGTTTTAGGAATCATTCACATGACCGTATCAATGGGTCCATATCTGTTCCACAAAATTAATTTCAATGAGGCTGCAAAAGATGCGAACAACACACCGTTGCTCCGTTCTGTGGCCCCGCAAAAAAGATAGAACATTTCCTATTCGTATCCATTTTGTGGACAAGAATAGGTATTTCTATAATTGGCCACCCTTTTTCGTTCTGCAAATTGCAGAACTCACACCATCCATGTTTTGCGGATCCTCAATTTACAGACCTCAAAACACGGCATGGTCATCTAAATAAACCCACAAACAGAGCTTCCTGTTTATATAGATGCTGCGCAGAGTCTTTCTCTGCCAAAGTGTCTGTTCAGAAAGTAGAAAACCACTGCACACTCAAAATTTTTTTCTTATGCAAGTAAAAAATCTCTTTATTTTAACGTGTCCTCCATATATTATAAGCAAATAGGAGATAAAATGCCATATACTGTAGGAAGAGTGACTGTAAGTATATTGACGTTTCGGTCGCATCCGGACCTTGGTCATAATAGTCACTAGATGAATGAAAAGAAGAACATAAGTTAATCAAGAGAACAAATATCAAGCAAATAATAAGTGGACTATGTAAAGTACTTCATAGAATGTCAGAGATTTGGTATGAAGTATGAAGATCCATACAGAACTAGAAAATTGTGAAGTGGCCAGAGGTATAAAATTAAACAAAAAGAACAACAAAAGCTGAAAATAAGGAGAAGTAGGATATGACATTGCTAGTCTGACGGGTACTGGGTGGTAAACACAACCGTGAGAATAAAAAAAACGGTAAGTAAATCATAAATAAGTAATAAATGAGCAGATAAACAATTTTCTAGTTCTATATGCATCTTCATACTTCATACCAAATCTCTGACATTCTATGAAGTACTTTACTTAGTCCACTTTTTATTTGCTTGATATTTGTTCTCTTGATTAACTAATGTTCTTCTTTTCATTCATCTAGTGACTATTGTGACCAAGGTCCGGATGCGACCGAAACGTCAATATACTCAGTCACTCTTCCCATATGGCATTTTGTTTATCTCCTATTTGCTTATAATATATGTAGGACATGTTAAAATAAAAAGATTTTTAACTTGCATAAGAAAACATTTTTTGAGTGTGCAGTGGTATTCTCCTTTCTGGTAATTTTTTTTAATCAAATCCGCTCCACTGAAGCACCTCACCTAGTGGACGAGTGCAACCCTCTCTAACTTACCCTAAAGTGTCTGTTCAGTTTGTTTGTCTGTATGCCCAATAGGTTAGCTGACATCTATCTGGAGTCCACCTTTGTGGTGTTTTCCAGTTTTTGGCACAGTAGTTCCACTAAATCCATAGCACTTTGTACAACTTATGTTGACTCTGGACCATCTAAAATGTGTTGATCCCATGTGCATTGCTGAACATTGCTGAGAAAAATGTAGTTGTAATATATGCAAATGAGCCTCTAGTTGCTCCTAGAGGCTCATTTGCATATATTAAAACATCATTTTTCTCAGCAATGTGGACACGTATGAACATGGGACCAACACAGATGCCTTCAGCTGCTAAGCGCACATGTAACAGGCCAGCCAGTGTCATAGGTACAAAACTGCTGACAGATGCCCTTTAAATGCATCTATAAGCAATCAAAGCCACTATTATATAATGATATTGGTATTTGTTACATTTCCTATACATTATTTTTTTTTTCTTACTATGAAGTAATTTTTGGATTTACCATATTGAACACAATGGAAGGTTGCCTGGTGCCATCTTAAGGAGGATGATGATTGGAAAAGATAGCAGTGGTTACGGAAGGGAATCCACACCTCTGAGGTTATGTTTGGGCATGTTCCTGGCGTTTCAGGTGGGTCAGTGGGAGCGACAACTTTAAGATCAAAAAGAAGACATGCAAAGTTGACAAGCAGTATAAATTTTGTTACATACTGTATATCTACCGTATCTTTCAGCCCATACCTTTGTTCACAAAAAACTAAGGGTTACTTTGTATCAATTCCATCAATTATTCTATGAACCAGAGCTAATACTTCACAACCATTGATTGTTCTACAACAATGTTACCACCTTCAATATAAGTCCAAAAAGCTATAAGGGCACCAATAAATAAATCGGTGTGTGTAAAAACTACAATCGCGCACGCCAATACCAGGAACACACACCAAACAGATATAATGACACAGGTAAGCTTTATTAATACATGATTATACAATTATAAAACCATAAAAACCAATGGAGGTAGCATACACAGATAGAGGGGCTCACTGGGAATGTACATACCAGTATCACATACAGACTATGGCAAGTTCAATGTTGTAAACAATATATAAATGAGTAAAGTGCAAGTCTAATGCATAATAAATAAATAATTCAATACATGAAACTGTGCCAATCCATACACAAAGTAATAAATAATACAGACAAGTGCCTCCTCTGACCCCAATGGACGTTGTGCTGTCGTTTCCTCAGGGGATACCTTCAATATAAGGCTAGGGCTGCATGGTGACATGTGTTGCACAACAAAAAGGATACAACTACATTGCGACATGTGTAGCACAACATTTTTTGTAATGCGACAAACGTACAAAAATCCAACTGGATATTTTTTCGGGACTGTTGTGTCACAGACGCAGTCCGGCACCATTGACTATAATTACAAAAAATGTTGAGTGACATTTCTGCGACAAGAACTCAAGCTAACTCAAACTCCACTCTCACTTTCTTGGGGGTGTGCATACAAATTTTCATTTTTCTATTATGCTATCATTACTAGAGATGAGCGACCATGCTCGTCCGAGCTTGGTGCTCGTTCGAGTATTACGGTACTCGTAAGTGCTCGCTGCTCGGACGAGTATCTCGCCATGCTCGAGGAAATGGCAACTTCCGCATTGTGCATTTTTGGCGCCTATAAACTCAGCCAATCACAAGCCAGGATACTCTGCGGTACACCCAGCATCACGTGGGGCCCTTACATGTCGATAGCAGGGGTTGGCTGGCCTGATCAGGTGACCCTGGAATATACTAGTGACTGCCCGCGGTGCTTGGCTCAGATGCCGTCAGGATGTCGTTAGGGATAGAGCTGCTGCGTTTCAGGGAGAGTGTTAGGGCCTGCATTTAGTTCTTTGTTAGGCAGGAGGGATCTCAAAAGAACCCAACAGCCCTTCTAAGGGCTACAAGACATTTTTTTTTGTCTCCTGGCTGGGTTGGCTGGCTGGCACTAGTAGTGCAGCTATCGCCATATATAACATTTTTTTTTTTTATTATTGTTACATTTTTTTCTGTGTGTCACAGTTCAGCTGTCCACTCACTATACAGCTAGATTACAAAAATCTCTGTGCGACATTTGTCTGGGTTGCAACTAAGCAGACCAAGTCTGCCTAATCTAATAGTTTCCGTGTAATTGCTCCATACTGCACGGTACGTAATAACATACGTAATTTTGATCTAACTTATCCACCTATATATTTACTTGTTCAGACTGAACAAGTTTGTGGGTTTCAGTACAGCCCAGGGCTAAGGGTCGAGGACGAGGGTGTGGGCGTGGGCATTCAATTACTGCAGGGGGCAGAGGCCGTGGTCCTGGGCAGGGTGAGACAGCACCTGCTGATGAGGGAGCAGGGGAACGCTGCATAGCTACACTCCCTAGCTTCATGTCTCAACTTACAGGGACACGTGGTAGAGGACTGTTGAAACCACAACAGTGCGAACAGCTGATGTCGTGGATTGCGGACAATACTTCAAGTAATTAGTCCACCAGTCAGTCTTCCACGCAGTCCACCCACGTTACCCAAGGGAGCACTCCTCTGGCTCCTCCACCTCAACCTCCTTCCCCCCAGTCTGCCCCCTCCCAGGAAAATTTGGAATGCGATCCGGCATACTCTCAGGAACTGTTTTCTGGACCCTTCCCAGAGTCACAAACCACTTCTCAGGTTGCTGCTGACCTTGTACCCGATGCCCAAGTTTTCCAACTGTCGCAGTCTGTGGGTGATGATGATGATGACAATGTTGACTTAGTGGAAGAAGTTTGCAAAGAGGTGTTGGACGATGAGGAGACACGGTTGTCAGACAGTGGTGAAGTTGTTGTCAGGGCAGGAAGTCCGAGGGGGGAGGAGACTGAGGAATCGGAGGATGACGAGGTGACTGACCCAAGCTGGGTTGATAAGCCGAGTGAAGACTGTGCTTCTGATGCGGAGGCGAGTGCTGCACCAGAACAGGTTGTAAGAGGCAGTGGTGTGGCCAGAGGGAGAAGCAGGGCCAGAGCTGGTGCATCAGCAGCAACTGTTTCACATAGTGCCCGTGGCGAGGCTTAGATGTTCGCAAGTCTGGAGGTTCTTTAAAGAAATTGAGGATGACCGACGGACTGTGGTGTGCAACCTGTGCCACACCAGAATCAGCAGGGGTGCCACCACTACTAGCCTAACCACCACCAGCATGCGCAGGCATATGAGTGCTAAACACCCCACTCAATAGAACCAAGGCCGTTCACCACCTCCTGCGGGTCCCACCACTGCTCCTTCCCCTGTGTCACTCGCTGCCTCTGCTAGTCAACCCCCTGCGTCACTCGCTGCCTCTGCTAGTCAACCCCCTGCCCAGGAACCCGGCAGGAGCGCCTCCCGCCGGAAAACCACACCTTCGCATCCACGATCCTCCACAGCGTCCACCAATGTGTCCCAGTGCAGTGTTCAGCTGTCTTTACAGCAGACGCTGGAGCGCAAGAGGAAATACAGTTCCACCCACCCACATGCCCAAGCCCTCAACGTCCACATCTCCAAATTGCTGAGCCTGGAAATGCTGCCCTATAGGCTGGTAGAGACCGAGGCCTTTTGCAATCTCATGGCGGCGGCTGCCCTTTGGTATTTGGTCCCCAGCCGCCACTATTTTTCCCGATGTGCCGTCCCATCCCTACGCCAGCACGTGTCACAGAACATCATCCGTGCCCTGACCAGCGCTGTTTCTGAGAAGGTCCACCTAACCACGGACACGTGGACAAGTGCTGCCAGGCAGGGACACTATATATCACTGACGGCACATTGGGTTAACTTGGTGGAGGCTGGGACCGAGACTGACCCTGGGGCCACTCATGTACTGCCAACACCAAGGATTGCGGGGCCTACCTCGGTCACGGTCTCTCATACGTACTATGCCTCCTCCTCCGACCCCTCCTCCTCCTCCACCTCCTCCTCCGAGTTACCATCCGTGGACACGGCGCCTTCAGTCGGTAGCTCTAGGCGCAGCAGCAGTGCCTTGGGTAAGCGCCAGCAGGCGGTGCTCAAACTGCTGAGCTTAGGTGACAAAAAGCACACCGCCCAAGAGCTGTTACAGGGCATCACGGTGCAGACCGATGTGTGGCTGGCACCGCTGAACCTCAAGCCAGGCATGGTTGTGTGTGACAACGGGCGTAACCTGGTGGCGGCTCTGCAACTCGGCAGACTGACACATGTGCCATGCCTGGCCCACATGTTCAATCTAATAGTTCAGCGGTTCCTCAAGACATACCCCAATCTGTCTGATTTGCTCACCAAGGTGCGCCGCATCTGTGCGCATTTCCGCAAGTCGACCACAGATGCTGCCACTCTCAGGGCAGCGCAGCGCCGCCTACAACTGCCCGCTCACCGACTGTTGTGCGAAGTGCCCACGAGATGGAATTCGACATTAAACATGTTATCCAGAGTTTACCAGCAGCGCAGAGCGATTGTAGACTGCCAGATGTCAACTTCCACCAGAACTGGTAGTCAGGTCACTCAGATTCCTCAAGTCTACAATGAGGAGTGGACGTGGATGTCTGATATCTGCCAGGTGTTGACCAACTTTGAGGCGTCAACACAGATGGTCAGCGGTGATGCCGCCATTATTAGCCTCACCATCCCGCTGCTTTGCCTGTTGAAAAACTCACTGCTCAGCATGAAGTCGGATGCTTTGCGCTTGTCACGAGAGACGGTGGAGGAAGATACGTCGCTTGATAGC
>ONZH01003174.1:0-19702 GCA_900303285.1 Rhinella marina
AAGATTACGTCGCTTGATAGCCAGAGCACCCTCCGGTCTGTTTCTAAGCTCAGCGTATCGGAGGAGGGGATGAGGATGAGGAGGAAGAGGAGGAGAATGTCGGCGAGACAGTAGAGGTACCAGTGCTCAATCCTTAACTCTTGAGCGTGTATGGGCTGAAGAGGAGGACTTGGAGGAGGAGGAGGAGTAAATGGAGAGTCAGGCCAGTGAGGAGAGGGAATTCTTGCGTGTTGGGACTCTGGCACACATGGCAGACTTCATGTTAGGCTGCCTATCCCGTGACCCTCGCGTTAGAAGAATTTTTTCAAACACCGATTACTGGGTGTTCACTCTCCTGGACCCACGGTACAAGCAGAACCTTTCCACTCTCATCGCTGCAGAGGAAAGGAGTATGAGAGTGAATAGGTATCAACAGGCCCTGGTGCACAAGCTGAAACAATCCTTCCCATCTGATGCCACTAGCGGCAGAGTAGGGGGGAGCTGTACAGGAAGATGGTGAGGGAGTACCTAGCTGACCATACCAACGTCCGTAGCGATCATTCTCTTCCATACAACTACTGGGTTTCAAAGCTGGACACGTGGCCTGAACTGGTGCTGTACGCCTTGGAGGTGCTGGCCTGCCCTGCCACTAGCGTGCTGTCAGAGCGGATATTCAGTGCAGCTGGTGGCGTTATCACCGATAAGCGTACATGCCTGTCAACTGACAGCACTGACAGGCTGACGCTTATTAAAATGAACAAAGCCTGGATTTCACCGGAATTCAAATCTCCTCCAGGGGAAAGCAGCTAAAGATTAACATTACTCATGTATCCGATTCCTCTTCTCTACTCCTCCTACTCCTTCTCCTCCTCCATGTCGTCTTTGCCTAACGCTGACCAAAAAAAACCGCCATTTTTTTAGAGGTCCAACTGGCACTCTTTTACCACAATTTTTCCGGAGGTCCACCTACAGGCCCTCTCTCCAAACAATTTTTCCGGAGGTCCACCTACAGGCCCTCTCTCCAAACAATTTTTCCGGAGGTCCACCTATAGGCCCTCTCTCCAAACAATTTACGTCTTTTTCCTATCTTTCTCTCTCTCCAAACTATTTTTCCGGATAGCTGCCATATACGGTATTAAACTGAGTAGTATACATAGAAGACATACCACAATTGATCAATCTCATAATTTACGACTGTAACGGTTGATGCTAAATTTTAAGTTGAGGTTCTGCGTCGTCATTCTAACTACATCCGGCTGTTGTCACCACCACACACGCTAGCCCAGGGGGCACTCATCTGGCTCTTCCAGCTCAACCTCCTTCCCCCCAGCCTGCCCCCCCCCACCTACAGGCCCTCTCTCCAAACAATTTACGTCTTTTTCCTATCTTTCTCTCTCTCCAAACTATTTTTCCGGATAGCTGCCATATACGGTATTAAACTGAGTAGTATACATAAAACACATACCACACTTGATCGATACTGAACGTCACTTTTAAAAATACGTCATTTTCCTCTCTTTCTCTCATTTGTCTGGGTGGCAATTAAGCAGACCAAGTCTGCCTAATCTAATAGTTTCCATGTAATTGCTCCATGCTGCATGTCTTTTTCCTCTCTTTCTCTCTCTCCGAACTATTTTTCCGGATAGGTGCCGTATACGGTATTAAACTCAGAAGAATACATACCGTACCGGTTGATGCTACAGTTTTTCCAAATCCATCCGGGTGTTGTCACCACCACTAGCCCAGGGGGCACTCCTCTGGCTTCTCCAGCTTAACCTCCTTCCCCCCAGCCTGCCCCCACCTACAGGCCCTTTCTCCAAACAATTTACCTGTATAGGGGACGTATTAGATATTATACTGATGTTTGTTTGTTCCTCTTTTAATTGCCTCCTGACCTGTGATAGGCAGAGCATGGACACGTCCCCTTAGATGCAGTAGAAAAGACACTCCCCTGGCCAGAGCAAGCTCTTTTTCCTTTTCCGTGTTCGAAAAATCCATGAAATATATGGTCCCAAGATAGGGGACGTATACGATATTAAACTGAGAAGAATCGATACCACACATGCCCCACTAGGAGAATTTGGGGTAATGGTGGGATTAGGCAGCCTCAGAGGCATCCATGCATGCTGCCCTTGCTGTTTCCTGTCCATTTCCGTGGTGTTTCCATCATTTTCTGAGGTTTCCAGGTTTTCACCCAGCCTTCCCTAGGCAGAGCCTTGGTCCCCTGCAAAAAATGCTCGAGTCTCCCATTGACTTCAATGGGGTTCGTTATTCGAAACGAGCACCCGAGCATCGGGAAAAGTGACTCGAATAACGAGCACCCGAGCATTTTAGTGCTCGCTCATCTCTAGTACTGACGCGACAAACATGACAGTGGAGGTAGCTAGTATTTTTCGTAATAGTGAGATCACAGACGTCCATGTAAGCACCGTGCAACACGCATTACTGTCTGGAATGGTGGCAAGAAAAAAGGTGAAGAAGCCTCGACTTCAATATCGTAATAAGAAGCGCCTGCTCAAGTTTGAAAAACAGTATGAACAGTGGCCAGTAGAAGATTGGAAAAGGGTAATTTGGAGTGATTATCTGATGGGTGCAAATAGGTGTGGAAGAAACAAGGGAAAAGGGGGGTAAAATATCAAGAAATTGAAGGAACTGTCAAGTTCGTTGGAGGACGCCTAATGATATGGGGTTGTTTCACAGCCAAAAGCTTTGGATACTTGACCAGGATTGATGTTGGTCTCAATGCTAAGCTATATGTGAGTACCCTACAAGACGAGTTAGTATGCACCAACATTAGGAACATGTAGAAGAGATCTGGGAACAGATTTTGGTCGAAACATGCTTGAATCTGATAGAGAGCATGTCCAGAAGGATTCAGGCAGTGTTTAAAGCCAAAGGATTACCAAAATAATAAAAATGAAAATTTAGAATTTTAGGAGCAAAACACTATTACTGCAGTTACATGACAAGAATCTGCCAAGCCAAGATGATTGTCTATACAATGATGGTAGTCTCTTGCTCGAAGCTGTACTGGATGGTGAGATATGGAGCCTGAAATTCAAAAGTTCAAAACATTGTTACTCTTTTGCTTGTCAGTTTAAGAATATGTTTAGGCCTCTTTCACATGTCAGTGTTTGGTCAGTGTTTTGTATCAGTGATTGTGAGCAAAACTAGGAGTGAAACCTTTAAGGTGCATTCAGACAATCATATTTCTGGGTCCACATTCGTTCCACAATTTAGCGCAATGGATGTAGAACCATTCTTTTCAATGGGGCCCTTAAAAGATGCAGACAGCACACTGTTCCGTGGCCCAGCAAAAGATATAGATCGCATCCTATTGTTGTTTCCAATTGTGGACAAGAATAGGCATTTCTGTATAGGACTGGCTCTGTGCATTCCACAAAATGATAAAATTTGTCACAAAGTGTATTTCTTTGTGAAATTCCGCAAAGCAGCCAAATCGAATTGTTGTAAACTTCCTCATCACTACTTGCCATACTTTAACTTTATCTCACATTGGCTTAACGTTATTATCTAAAACTGGTTACAAATCTCCAGGAGGCTGGGCATGGCCTAAATGTAGACTCTCCACTTCAGGAGCTTCCAATTCCAGCATTGAGCTTTCATCTTCACCAGTTATGGTCTCCGCTGGACCAGAAGTGTGATGTGCAGTCTACATGTACTTCACTGTTGCTGGCCAATCAATGGCCTTAGTGGTGACCTCTGCAAGAATGGCACATAACTACTGAGGTTCACATTTTGCTACTGAGGCCAATGATCGACCGGCAGCTGTGACTTGCATGTAGATGGCATGTCACAATTCTGACCTGGTGAGAACCAGCAATCAAACTCGACTCAGGTGCCAAAGTAGGCCTAAATGTCTCTATGTCATGTAAGAAGATACCAGTAACATGATAGGAGATGTTAAGGGGTGACCATGATATAGATTTTATTTTGAGGCCTTTCCATATTGATTTCTTTAATTTGTACATATTTTTCTTAGGTAGGGTGCTGGAATCTCCTTAAAGAGACCAGTTCTGTATAGAGACTTACTCGAATCGTTCCAGGGTATGAGGACGTATTGGCAATGCTCCATAGGAAACAAATATGCAAACAAATAGTGTATCTCCCAAGAAAGTGAACCATCTCGCCACCGCCACTTATGGAAAATGGATCCCTATGATCAGACTTTCTCTTTCTTGGGACATACCTTTTTGCATATATAATTTTCTAAAATAATAGTCTTTGTCCAATAGATTTTAATATCTTGGTAAGTCTATGTAATACAGGCCTGGGCATAGCTATAGGGGCTACAGAGGTAACACCCGATGCCTCTCTGCCACATCAGAAGACGCCCCCAGTTCGACTGACCATAGAACCTACAGGGTAATTTTCTGGTGGGCTGATGTCTAGAGGGCCACCCAACCACCCAAGCCCTTCTAATAGCCATCAGCAGGGACAGGACATTGATACAGTCGTATACTATGGTGCAGGCATCAGTGTTTTGGTCAGCACTTTTGTATTTGGTTCTGCTGGGGCGGTATTTTGTTCTGCCCTCCTTCTGTTGTATTTGCCTACATAGGTTTTCCCTGCCTACTTGTTTTCACTTGTTTCCACACTTTCTTTCAATTTGGACCACCTACAACATAATGCCATGTTTAGGTTTTTGTTTTTTTTTCCAGGACCACTTACAGCTCCCAGTCTGCCCCTGAAGACACCAGTACTCTAAGCAGCTTAGGTTGCGTGGGATCCTGTTACAAATTTTGCATTGTGGCCCACGAGCTTCTAACCATACCTATGAATAAAGGTAGCCTATAGGTGTAATTCTGAGCTCTGAAAATGCTAGTTGTGGAGATTTCAATATTCCATATAGTACATTCTTGTCATTATGTCATTTGTAAACTACAGAATAATAAAATATTATATCTTCCTCTATCCCTTGCGAAAAACAGCTTGCACAGTTTGATGCAGGTCTCCTCCGTATATTAAAAGTAAGCTATATTATGTACAGCTATATAACATTACTTCAGAAATACTGTTTGATTTGGTAGATTATACAGTATAGCTCAGGGCAAGGAAAATTGTTAGCATTAGAAATTTAGTAGGGAAGAACTGTCAGGGTGGTGAGCAGCACCTGCCGCTTGTTTCATGGGAGCTGTTAAATCATCACTTTATTTCCTAAAAACAATGTAAAGGTGAAGCAGACACAGCAGAATTTCAGCTTTAATTCAAAATCAACAAAAAAAAGTAAATCTTTGCAATACTGCAGTAAGCACAGCATGCGGAGAGCTGGAGGTTTGGTTGGTTGAATATAAGAAAAGTTACTAAACAACCATCTCAGTGTTTTCTGCAGATTTATTGCTAATGGGAGAATGATGGATAAAAAGGGGTTGTCTACTTTAAAATCATAGTTCCAAATGTTTTTTAGTGAATTCAGGGAAATTAGAATAGGATTTTTTTCACTTTTAAAAAAATGAGAGATTTTTTAAAATCTAAAGAACCTGGCATAACTCATACAGCCCAAGTCTTTTAATGGGCATGGTGTAATGTTTTAATCAATTACATGATGCACAATTTTCCCCACAGATTCCAGATAATCACTAGGGTGTGATCATTTATCATCAAAGGACACTTGTGATAAAAGAAGAAAAGTCACCCTACCTCCTGTCCTGTCTCTAAAACCTATCTCTGTTAATTAATTAAAAACTCAAACTAGCTATTGTATTCTCTTCACTGTGAAGTAGCTTCTTTGACACTAAAGTAGCTCTATCCTCTTTTCTCTAACAGACATGCTATTCCTTTAATATACATACCCATAGTGCCTGTGATACATTCACTGACATCACAGCTATAGTCCCTCAAGATTGGCTGAGCCTGAGTCCCAAGCATTGTGAGCAAAATCACTCAGATAGGGTCATGCAACCATCAAATCATCATTCTCTCTGCATTCAGATATGTAAAATGGTGGATGCCATTTTAATTGATTCTTGCAAGATGGATTCCAAAAACTTTGGCTCTGGTGAAAAACAAAGTTTTTGGGAAATTTGCACCAATTTTGAATTGTTTAAAATGGATTCACTGATCTTTACTACATATACATTAAAATTGAAATCACTGTGGCTAGAGTGGACAACCAGGGGAGGGTTATCCTCCATGATGATTCCACAATCTCTACCGATTGTGGCATGTAAATGTTTTTTCTAATCCTCTGATGAATGGTTGGTTTCAGTGACAACACTCCCATGTGGGTGATTGTGTGATCACAGTGTGATAAGTGCAAACTGCTGGATGCTAAGCATAGGCTCAGAGTGCCAAGGGATTTAAAGGCAGTTCATTAGAAGATTCATGATGCCTGAACCATGGACAGCATGCAATCTTGGCAAACATCTATTTTTTACTCTTAAACATTGCACATTTTCCGAGAAAAATATAGTGTAAAATCAGACAAAAATGGGGGCAAGTGTCATGGGGAAGCTCTTTGTCAGCTTACCTAGATTGACAGGTCTTGTCCTATATGTAAATATGGAGAAACCTGTGAATTGAGCCAAGCCAGACTAGGAAAAGAGGCCAATTACTCCTTTTGTCTTTTCTGAAATGCCACTACGTTTCAGAGTAAGACTTAGTTGACTGCATCCTGGGAGCCTGTCGGTATTTAAAGAGGACTTTTCACCTCTCCTGACATACCTGCTTTAATATCTTCATATGTTGTGCTATTCTTTTATTATTTCTAAAACTAGAAGTTAATAATGAATTGCTAGCAGTCTGCAGTAAGGGTGCAGAGGGGTGGTAACAAGTTAGGGATGTGTTCTTGCAAAGTCTGACAATGGCAACACTGGCTGGATAGAGTGAGACTGTGTAGGTGCACACCCCCAATCGGTCACCTTACTGTACCCTTACTGAAGACTGCTGGCAAATAATTCATACCTTCCAGTAGAAACAATAAAGGAATGGCACAACATAGAGTCATAAGAATACATGCTCCAGAATTGTTATTATATGGAGAATGTATGTAGCTATTAACACATAAATGTCAGGAGTGGTCACAGGTAATAATGAGCAAACTTCAGTTTTGTAAGTTCGAGTTCAGGTTTTGGGCATGTGCTGAATTGCGTTATGGATTCTGTTACCACGGACCATAACTATATTTCATGACAGAATGCATAACGGAATGTCTTTAGAGGCATTCCGTTATAATAGAAGTCTATGGCCAGCATAATGGATCGATCAGTTTTCTGTTATGCAGGAAAGGACTCTAAAGGCATTCCGTTATATATTCCATCATGGAATTGTGTTATGGTCTGTGGTAATGGAATCCATAAAGCAATTCAGCATATACCAGAACCCGAACTGAAGTTCACTCATCACTAGTGATAGGTCCTCTTTAATGCTGTCCATGGTTCTGGCAGCATGGATCTACTGAATGCTTCCTTTAAACTCATACACCATTCACTCTGTGTGATGCACTGCTACCACAGGGTCTACACTGGGTGCACCCAATTACTCATCTCTGCTTCATCTGTACATTACCATATAGATTATAAGCTCTTACTAACCCCTATGACTCTGTGACAAAATAAATTCTGTAACAGACTTTATGTTTTATACTATCGAGATGTGTGTTTTCACCGCAAGACATAACTTCACGGGCACTTCCCACTTCCCCTTTGCTAAACCAATCTAATACCCACATGGAAAACAGATTTTTTTTTTTGTATTATTTTTACATTTTCCATGCTATAAAATGAACATCTCAACTGGAAAAGAAAAGGAGGTGACAGTTTCCCTGCAACTGAACACAGGCTGGAGGATCATTCTCCTAAGATCAAAGTTGTATAATGGCAAGAAAATCACATTGAGAAGTTCAAAGCATCTTTGCTTTCTCCTGCCTATTCCAGTACACAATGAAAGCATTCTTCTAGTGTACAGTGTGCAGAGATAAAAAAGGGTAAAAAAAAGGGCAATGATAGTTTAATTTTTAACCATTTCCCCAGTTTTGTAACTGTGGATGAACTGTGGATGTATTGTCCAACAAATAAAAAAACGTGAGTGTGAAAGGAAAGTGTTCGTTCAGCAACCAGACTTGCTGATCTGCAGAATGCCCAGTCCTCCACTGAGCACTGCCCTTCAACTCTGTGGAAGGAGTTACGGCAATAAGTGTTGGAAATGAGTTTTCTAAAGTGAGGAAGCAGAGGTCACCTTATAAGCATGCATGGGCAACCCTCGCCAGAGAGATTTAGCTATTAAGAATCACATATGACTATTGTTCATTGGCGGCATGAATAATGAATAAATAAGGTTGAAACTGAAGTTGGCATGGATTATTGAAGAGAGACAAAAATGGGTGGAGAACTTGAGATCTTTCCGTCACTATCTACAGGTATAGAGCATTCCTATGAGAATAGTAGGAAGAAAAGGGATGCAAATGAGCTCTTAACAAGCTCTGCCTCTAAATGCCACCAGATGTAAGGCAGCTATCCTATAAGTCAATGTTCAGCTCTTTAAATAAGCCTTGAGACATGACTCGGATATTAAATAAGCCAGCACCTCATCTTCAGACAGATGTTTCGGGGTGATTGCCCCTCATCAGTACAGAGCAGAGAGTACTTAACTGGGTGAGAGGCCAAGTCAGGGTAAAGGGGGTACTATCTCTCCTTGGAGAGAGAGCACCTTAATCGGAGTAAGGAGACTTAGAAGAATAGTATATATGCAGTGATACAATTAGTACCCCATATGCCATAGCTGTAGTTGGGGACAAAGATATTAGGGGTACAGAGATAGCAGAGGTGCTTTGACAGAGATGCTTTCTCAGAAATAGGACCATTTTTCCTAGCGCGAGACAACTCATATTGACCTGCTCACTTCCATTTTGTTACAGCATCCTGGCTCCATTTGGCAATCTTCTGGTCTCCGTGTTTTTTAACTTCTGGCTGGGGTCAGGATGGAGTCACATGCACCGTTGCAGCCAATAACTGGCCTCAGTGGTGACATAATGCTGGACCAATGCTTGGGAATGCATTAGCACTGTGGTCAGTCATTGGCTGCAACAGTGGAACTGACCATGTCCGGACCCCAGACAGAAGTGAACAATCCTGGGGTCTGGATTATCATCAAAAAGACCTAGGACACTGAGATAGAGCAACAGGGGGCAGGTGCCTCACACTCTGGGGTTAGGTAAATATGGATTTCATTCTGCAAAGCCCCTTTAAAGAGAACCCATAACATTCAATGTGCAGTCCGACCTGCAGGCAGAATGCTATAGAGTAGGAGGTGTAGAGGAGATGGATATACAGTATACATTTCTGGGAAACTTCAATAGAAATTCCAATATATTAATTTATATTCCTGCATATTCCGGGTTTAGGAGTCCAGTAGTGGGCCTTATAGTTGCTTAACAGCCACCCTTGTATAAATGTTGGGTGATAGCTGTCATTCAGGGAGTAAGAGTTAAAAGAATACATTAGTTATACAGATTTTTTCCCAGAAAACTATATGTCAACGTGCTCTATGTATCTAATCTGCTCTCATTTCTTTCTCTATAACATTCTACCTACAGATCAGACTGCATATTCAATGTGACAGGTTGCCTTTAAGCAAAAAGGAGTCCTAAAGACCCATCTTCCCCAGAAGAAAATACTGGTATTATAAAGAACACATGGGGGGCGACCTCTTATAGATTTTTCATGGGGCTGATGAGCTACATATTATATCTAGGCGGAATGTTAAAGTGTCTGTATGGTATTTATAGACAAGAATTAGTGAAAACTGAAAAATGAAAACTGAGGATTTTGTAAAACCAAGTTGCAATTTTGAATTTGTCAATACAGTAGAGCGTAGTACCCCAAGATTTCCTCCAACGCCACTGAGCTAACTAAGGAAATTCTCTCTTGAGGCTCCCAGTCCTCTTTTAAGGAAAACAGGATTGCATGTTTCATTCAGACTAGTGTAATTTTGGGACACCCAATACTTTTGTCTTTTTAAAAAATGGACTGGATTTCATGGCTCATTTTTTTAGTGAAGTGTTATGCATGTGGTCTTCTAGGGCTCATATTTTTTTTCTCTTAATCTTTTCAAAACATACACAGGAGACTGTTATATACCAATTTTCAGATCTATTGGAGCATATTTGATTTGGGTCTGAATCACATTTTATGATAAATTTTCAAAATCTGAGATTAAATACATTTTAAGAAATCCACTATTTTCTAACCGATCTTTAATTATTTTTGGTGTTGGAAACTATACAGTGTAGGAATCTGGAATCAGGCAGCTGCACTATGTAGTAGCCATGCTGGGATACTGCTATTCCACTCCCATTTAAGTGAATGGGAGCTGAGCTGCAGTGCTCTAGTACTAGAAATTAGACAGTGTACAGAGGCTACTGCTTTTGTCCGTAGATATCTGAAACAGCTGACACCTGGAAACTTCACAAATCTGATACTGATGACCTATCCTGAGGTTAGGTTGCCAAAATCTGTAGCCCAGACAACCCCTTTAACTGCTTGTCATAAAACTGTCAGTGACTACTTGAAACTGTAATAACAATAATGGAGGGTGGTGGGTACACTCAAATCTGGCTTAAATATATGAAATTTATGTATATAATCAATAAAAACTTAGAAAAGATAAAGGAATAAAAATAACAGTATTAAGGTTAATACTTTGAAAACACCAGCGCTGGATACAAATAAATAAACATTCAATACGTCTCAGTTTGCATATAAACATACAAAGTTGTGAGTTGTGCTGTTCATAGTACATTACCCATCTGGAAGTGTTTTGAATGGAGAGGATTCAATTCTGCATTGCAATCCCGCCATAGGACTACACTCTTCCCCAGCCATGGCCCAATGGTTTCTTGTTCCCACTGTGCCATAAAGATGTTCGCATAGCTGGAGGGGAATCTGATACCCATGGCGGCTCCTCGTTGCTGTATATAATAATTGTACTCATGCCACAAGTAATTATGGGTTAAATATAATGAATACCGGCTATTATGAATTGTATTTGTTTCGTGGGGAATGTCCTGTTATTGGTTAGATGATTTTTAAATGCAAGTATTCCTGTATTGTGGTCAATATTGGTGTACAGTGAATTAATGTCAATTGTGCCCAGATGCCAATGTGGTTGGAACTGTAATTTTTCTAATGTAGAGATAATGCCAGTTGTATCCTTAATGTAAGATGGCATCTTTTTGACCAGTGGTTGTAACATTCTATCAATATATTGTGAAAGGTTGGATGAAATTGAACCGATGCCAGAAATTATTGGTCTACCAGGAGGATTTGTTGGATTTTTATGCATTTTTGGCAAGCAATAGAATACCGGAAGTCTACTGTATTTTGAGACTTACCTCACAAACACCCTAAAAAGAAAAACTAAAGAAAAGAGAAAGACAAAAAGAAAAAAAAGGGATACATTAGGAGAAATAAGTAATTAGTATATAGAAATTTAGAAAGGAGGAGGAATGAACAACCAAAAAGCATGTGATACGAAGAAGAACATAGGAAACAATGAAATAGATCAGATTTATACTGACATCTATCCTTTTAGATATATATTAATACAGATACATAATTTTAGTAATTATTAATATAATTCATCACCTTTCTATCACTTGTAGACACATCTTTTTACTTTTCACTATTTTTTATTTTTTTATCTCTTATTTATGGATATTAATTATTGCTATTATTTATGGATACTACTAGTAAATATCATCGACTGATTTATCTGAAATTGTGATATATTCTCCATTTTTGATCTTATTGTGACTATTTATTTTTATTTTTATTACTCTATCATCCTGATTTTTATTGTATATGGTGACTCATATGGACACAATCCACACCATATTTTATTGGTGACTCAGATAATTGGAAGGATTACCACTCCTACTAATTAAGGAAAAGATAAAGAGTGCCCAAAATCTAAAGGAGTCTTCTGACTTCTGAGGAAGGGGTAGAAAAAGGAGACCCCGAAACATGTTTGGTGCGGAGAAGGAGACCCTGTTATCTGGAATTTTACTACAAAATAGTAAAAATATTACTAAATATTACATGTAACATAGCAAAAGAATGTAAATTCATTTAATTTAGTATTTGTGTTAAATGGCAGATGTACAGCCATTTTTCTTTAAAGTAAAATAAAATCTCACCTTGTGACATTTTTCAGCTTTCGTTTTATTTTTGAATTTCAAGACAAAAGAGCATATGAAGTGATACAGATGGAAGTGCCCTGCATATTAGCCCTTGGAGCATGACTTGTAACATACTGTGCGAGAACTGACATTGATTTTTCAAAATTTTTCATTTGTTACCATATGCTGCTAAATCATTATCTGAAAGTGACATCTGCCTTGTGTCAAAATGAAATGAAACCTGTGGTAGTAAACTATACAATCAAATACAAAACTACCAGTAAGCCCATATCCTTCACGTAAAAAAATAGTAATTCGTAGGATTCACCAAGGGCTAATAGATGTGTGATTGTAGCTCACTGACAGCTTTCGATAGGACAAACAATCAGGATTTGAATATTGCCTTTGTTTGCCTTGTTGCTAAGCAACTCTAAGCAAGTTGATCCTGGCCTAGATGAACTTTTTGGGAAATACAATTTACATTGCCTCTTTCAGGTGCTTGAACAGTGGCATTTGTCATAATTGTACAAGTCAAGATTAAATGTTTCAATTGTTGATGCTAAAGGGCCATCTCCTTGAAAAAGTCATCTAGCTTGGCTTATACGGACACTACTTGTAGTAATATGCTGTAGATTTATTTTAACTACTAATTGAGAGTCTTTTAGTTATGAATATAATTAGAGCATGCAATCCATAGAGAGTTTAGGGCATTTATAAATCACATTAATATGAACTATTAAAGGAGTAAAAACTCAAGTTTTGCATTTTGAAATGGGAATCAGATGTCCAGATTTTTTTAATAATATTTAGACGTTTTTACTTCTATAAAATGTCTATCCTTGAATACCATAGCAGCTTATAGACTGCATACAATGATTAACTGTTTCTGCACCTCTGCTGTACATGTATGGCAGAAGTCCAGTCTTTAAACAGCAGGAGCCTAAGGTAATGTCTGCAATACTGATTGTATGTCCCTAGAATAGCTGCTAACCCGTACGCTGATTACGTGCCTCATCCCTGGCTTACCCTGGAATAAGACCTAGGTAGTGAATAGGGCAGTGGGAGCACTAGTCCTCACCATTGACACCTAGGCTGACAACAGGGAAAGGACAAACAACACAAACAATCCCCGAAGGTAGACAGCAACAGGAGACAACAACAGGAGTGAACCAGAGATCCAACAGCTCCAGTTCCAATGGCTCCACAGCAATAGTTATCCACCTGGCAACAAGGGAAGCAAAAAGGGAAAATATATAGTAGCTGGGAGTGGCTGACAGAGAACAGCTGAAAGGAAAAGCTACAGAAGCTACAAAGTGGGACAAAAAGGATTGCAAGCCTAAGCAGGAAAACCTGGGCCACAATCTACTCTCACCATTAGGTCATGGAGTGATCCCTTGAGAAACCGAGCATGTAGCCACCCGCTGCGACCTTCTGACCCAAGGCACAACAGACTCAGCTATAGATCCTGTGACCCTCGTGACACTGGCCCACCTTCTCTTGGCTGAGATTGGCAAAAAAGGCAAAGAGAGGAGAAGCATTCATACGGTAAGTATTTCAGGTGTAATGGTTCCCGCCTAGATCTGTTGTGCTCACCTGTAAAGTACAGTGAATACTACTTTAGCAATGTGACCTGTAGAGTCAAGGTTAAGGGTCTATGCTGCCAAAGACTATTATTGATCCTCCGGGTTGTAGTTGCCAGCCCCCCGGTGGTGTTCAGAGAAGATACTGGATTAGAATTGATGGACCAATGCAGATCTGTCCCAAATACGAGACTTGGAAGTGCAAAAAACACCTGTTATAGAAGTAGAGCTATTTTATTGGTCCGTATATTTCAGGTGGACAATGCATTTCTGAGCACTGGGATCCCTTTTTCAAATCTTTGAATTTTTGAAAGAATAGACAACAGTTGTAGGTGTCACCGGTGGCTGTCAGGTGGCTGGATGGAGCTATAAGATGCTCTGGAAGCACTTGTGAAAGCAACGTACATAGATTTGTATGTGTTCAGCTGCAGTGAGGATACCGTATGTGACAAATATGTGTCAAATATGACCATAGCATCTGAAGGAAGTAAATGCTGGATCCACACACTTTCTTCCTTTTAACAGCCTCCTCTTGCTGAGATCAAGAAATCCGTTACACTGTAACAATAGACTGGAGCCAGCTTGAGGCTCTGATGCCAATTACTGATACATCCCAATGCAGACCTGCAGGAGGCAGCACTGCAATGAAATATACTGAAATATGTCTTTTGTACTGAATATTAATGTATTGCAGAAGACAAATAGCTATCCAGTGATTGCATGTTATAGTCACCCAGAGTTTTTACAAAATTAAAATAGTAATAAAAAATATATAAATATTTAAATCACCTCCCTTTCTTCAAAATGAAAATAAAAATAGAAAAAAAAAATCATAGGCATTGGTGTGTCCAAAAATGGCCATAATATAAAAATATACAAAATATCAAAAGTGATCAAAAAGTAATATCCATTCCAAAATAGTGTGACTGAAAAGTACAGATAGACCCACAAACATGAGCCCTCACACAGCTCTGTAGATGTAACTATACAAAAGTCATGGTAGTCAGAATGTGTCAAAAAAGGAAAAAACTATATTTATCTAAATTTTTTTATTTTTTC
Organism: Rhinella marina; assembly: GCA_900303285.1. NCBI lineage: Eukaryota > Metazoa > Chordata > Amphibia > Anura > Bufonidae > Rhinella > Rhinella marina. The sequence continues at coordinate 14,755 of ONZH01003174.1, forward strand.
AGTGTTAAAACACAAGAGAAAAAAAAAAAAAAAAAAAATATATATATATATATATATATATATATATATATATATATACAGTACAGACCAAAAGTTTGGACACACCTTCTCATTCAAAGAGTTTTCTGTATTTTCATGACTATGAAAATTGTAGATTCACACTGAAGGCATCAAAACTATGAATTAACACATGTGGAATTATATACTAAAAGGGGTTGTCTGGGTTCAGAGCTGAACCCGGACATACACTTATATTCACCCAGGCTGCCCGCCTGAACAGGACATCGGAGCATCTCATGCTCCGATGCCCTCCCTTGCCCTGCGCTGAATTGCGCAGGGCAAGGGCTCTTTTATTTACATAACACACTGCCGGGCGGAGGCTTCCGCCCGGCAGTGAGTTCGGTGACGTCACCGGCTGTAATGGACCGGCTTTAGCGCTGCCCTAGCCATTTTACTGGCTAGGGCAGCGCTAAAGCCGCCCATCAGCAACGGTGATTTCACCGGGCTCACTGCCGGGTGGAAGCCTCCGCCTGGCAGAGCCTGGTACGTCCCCGGAACCGGGCTAAATGCCTTTGCCCTGGCTAATTAGCGAAAGGCAAAGGAGGGCATCGGAGCATAGGATGCTCCGATGCCCTGTTTAAGCGGGCTGCCTGGGTGAATTTAAAGGTATGTCCGGGTTCAGCTCTGAACCCAGACAACCCCTTTAACAAGAAAGTGTGAAACAACTAAAAATACATCTTATATTCTAGGTTGCAATTTCTGAGGCTGGTGACTCGGATGAACTGGGGAGGCATGGTGTGGGGCACCGACCCCTATGAGGAGAAGGAACAGGAGGAGATCTACGTCTCTCAAAATGTCCGGCGGCCTAAGAAGTCGGTTGAGGTGCCCACTAAAGGTGTTCACTCAGCCTGCTGACACGGCGAAGGCGGCAGGAGTTCCTGCTCCACCGTGGAAGGACTACTCCCTTTGGCAAAATTCAATGGTCCCCAAGGCTGTCACCCGGAACGCCCTGACCCTCTGGGAATACAAAAAGTTGGTAGAGGAGTGGGTTGTGCAGGTTTTGGAGCACCCACGGTTCGGTGACCCCAAGCTGAAGCGCCGAAGGGGTACCGTTATTTGGTTCAGTGTGGAACGGGGAGTAGGTTTTATCGGCGATGAGGAGACGGCGGAAGAATTATACATAAACCGATGTTCTATAAAGCGGCCATATCGTCCGCCACAATCTCTACACAGGGGATTACGTGGAGTATACCCCCATGAAGAGCCTCCAAGGACCCTTTGCTACAGGGGTGAAACTCCATAAGCGGCCAGCTACTCCTGCAGCTCCCCCAGAACACTGGAGTGAGGAGGCCCAGGCCACAGAAGAGGCTTGGTGTTCCCATGAGACCAATGATGGGACTCTGCAATCTGAGAAATCACAAGCTCAGCTGGAACCCCTGATATCAGATTTGTCACTGCTGCCAATCCTTCATGTGGGACAAATAACCACCAACAGTTTCGTGTACCATCCATCGGTGGTACAATACCAACTGCCATGGCAGGTGCAGGCCGCACAGTCCGCCGCTCGCGGAAGACCATTACCAGAGCCCTTACAGCCGGAGATTCTGTCACCTTGTATGCCGGCGGGAGGATCTGGCTGCTACAAGGTAATGGGCAAGGCCCATGTTGCCATGGCCCTTGCCAGTGTGACCACCCGGTCACTATCAAGAACATCCCTGAGAGGTCGGTGGGGGTCTGCTGCCGCAGCCAGTGTCGCTTTCATGAGGCAGGAGCCCCTTCTCATGTCTTTTAGCTCCAGCAGCAGTGAAGAGGATCTGCTGGCCTAAGGATCCTGCAGCTTTTATGGGAGCCACAACTTGGACTTAACCTGAAGTTGCCCTGTGTTTGTCCTCACCCAGATGGACATGGATTGTCAGGACTCCTCCCATAAAAAAAAAAGTTTTAACCAAGTTGCACAGACGTGCGCCTCATCCCTTTTTTCCCTTTTTTTCCCTTTTTTCCCTTTTTTCCATATATGAGGGTCAGATATGGGAGTTTGGAGGTCTAATGGGGGTCTGGAGATGGGGGGTCTCATCTGGGGTTTGATATGGGGATCTGATCTGAAAGGTAAGGGGGGTACTGTTTTTCTGTGTGGTGCCAGTATTTTCAGGGGGGCTGTTTCTGTAGTATAGTATGGGGGTGGGCAGGGTGAGATGTGGAGAAGATGAGAGGATGATGGAAAAGTAGGAAAGTAAGATGTCTGTTTGTTGAACTCTTCAGAGACAAGGCATAGCTGAAAGAAGTCACCATGGCGGTCTGGTCCAACAGAAGAAGAGGAAAGAAAATGTCATCAGAGAAGAGAAGTCACTGGATGTAAGAGGTACATATGTGGCGCTGTATGACCCTATATGCTCTGTAGTGTCTTTGAAGGGGTTGTCCCTTTTCAGGTTATTGGGGAGCCCCTAGAAAGAGGGTTTTTTAAGGAACATTTGCTGCTATTTTTTACCCATTTGGATTACAATTTTACCTATGTGGATTCAGGGCCATATTACCAACTAGGCACCGGGGGCACAGTGCCTAGGGCGGCGGGTTGCGGGGGGCGGCACCCCGCCGGGTTAATCTATAATGATCTTGTAAAAAAAAAAAATTGTAAAACCATCCTGGCTTTTTTTTTTTTTTCCGGGCGGGGTTTAGGGTGCTGTGGTAAATCTTTCTTATAATGGGAATACTAGCGAGCGCTTCCATGATGGAAGCGCTCACTAGCCTGCAGGAGGAAGGGAAGTGAAGCGCTGGTAGCGCTGTACAGTACTTACCCCTCCTCCTGCTTGCCGGCGCTGCTGTGTCCTGACTGCCTGCAGCGTCGGGACGTACAGAGCGCCCTCTGACCTGACGCTGCAGGAGGTCAGGTGACTTCAGCGCGGGCCCCTGGAAGAGGAGAGAGCGGGGACACAGCCAGGACCAGAGGTAAGTTGTTTTTTTTTTTTCTTGTCTGATCTGAGGTCTGAAGTGGGGGCCAAAAAGGGATCTGGACAGAGTGGGGATCTGAAAAGGTGGGGACAGAATGGGGGGATCTGAAAAGTGGCAACAGAATGGGGGGATCTGAAATGGTGGGGACACAATGGGGGGGTCTGAAATGGTGGGACAGAATGGGGGGGTTCTGAAAAGTGGCAACAGAATGGGGGGATCTGAAATGGTGGGACAGAATGGGGGGGATCTGAAATGGTGGGACACAATGGGGGGGATCTGAAATGGTGGGACACAATGGGGGGGGTCTGAAATGGTGGGACAGAATGGGGGGTCTGAAATGCTGGGACAGAATGGGGGGATCTGAAATGGTGGGACAGAATGGGGGGGTCTGAGGATAGGTCACTGTAATAAGTCCAGGAGGAGGCTACTATGGGAGGTGGGGTAACAAGGCTACTATGGGGTTGGGGGGCTACTGAGGAGAGACTACTATGCTACTGTGGGGGGAGGAGGGTTACTATGGGGGGTGGGGGTAACGAGGAGAGGCTACTATGAGGTGGGGGGTGAGAAGAGGCTACTATGGGGGGTGGGGTAATGAGGAGAGGCTACTATGAGGTGGAGGGGTGAGAAGAGGCTACTATGGGGGGGTGGGGTAACGAGGAGAGGCTACTATGAGGTGGGGGGGTGAGAAGAGGCTACTATGGGGGGTGGGGGTAACGAGGCTACTATGGGGTGGGGGGTTCTAAGGAGAGGCTACTATGCTACTGTGGGGGGAGGAGGCTACTATGGGGTGGGGGGGACTGAGGAGAGGCTACTATGCTACTGTGGGGTGAGGGGGCTACTATGGGGTGGGGGACTGAGGAGAGGCTACTATTTGGGGGCGTGGGGGAATGGGTCACGTTGGGGGGGAGCGTCATCACAGGGAGTGCCTAGGGTAGCATGAACCCTAAATAAGGCCCTGTGTGGATAACAAATTGCAACTGAGTTTGGGACTCTGTTCCAGTTGTATGACAAGCGTCAGAAGAAAAGAGACTTAAACGTGTACGTGAGTATACTAGGTAGGTGATATTTAAAATGTTTACATTATACCTATAATGTATTTGCACTGGATTGTTTGCACTAATGTTTTTACCTTACAGCAACGTTTTCAAATATGTTGCCCATTGTGTGTATTTCTTTACAGGTACCGCAATGTGTCCTCATATTCACTTTCTTTTATGGTGGATGGTTGTACTATGCACTTAGCCGGATAGACAGCACCTTACTTGTTCTACCTCAAATATACATACTGCCTCTGAGGGCGATTTCAGATCTGACCATTTATGCTGGATCTGGCCCAGGCTCCGTAAGGTGTCGAAACGCAAGCCTCGGATCACCTGTTGGATCACCTCCTTTTTATGCTGGTTCGAGTGGCGGTGTGTGCCATCGTAATCCTGCCGGTCCATCAGCCGGACTATGTATTTCAGCTGTGCAGCAGAGCTAAATGATGAGGATTGCCTGGATGCCATTTTCAAATATTCGCTCTGCCTCTGAGGAGTGCACGCCGCGGCCTCTCGTCGTACGTGCCTGCGTATTATGTAATCGCGTAGACAATAGTACGCTGAGGATTCGTAAGCTATTTGTACGCTCATGTGTACGTCTTCTAATGTACGTTCGTTATTAGTGCGCGAATGTTCGCTAATAGCACATAATAACGTATATTTTGTAAGCAAATACAACGAATCTATTCGTCGAATATACGAATCTTAGGAAAAGTTCGGCGAATGTTCGGCGAATAATTTTTTTAATGATTCGCTCATCTCTATAGTGAATATAGCATTAATTCATATATTCAATGTTTGCAGAGCGCTGTTCTATTGTGTTCTATTAACTTTTAGAATAGCAGAAATTCTAGGGTCCATTGGGCCCGATAATTAAAGGGAGGGAGGGAGGTTTTTTCGTTCACTTGGGGTGCAGCTCGTGCAAACTATGGATAATGCACGGAGGGAGTGCATGAGACAAAGGA
>ONZH01003175.1:0-48846 GCA_900303285.1 Rhinella marina
AAGCGACGAGTGAGCAATGAGTGAGGTTTTTACACAACTTTGATGAATGTACACAGATGGTAAGCGGCGATAATGCAATTATCAGCGTAACCATCCCACTTCTGTGTGCTAAAAAGCTCACTGCTCACAATAAAGGCGGACGCTCTGCATGTGGAAAAGTCTCTGATCAGTTCCATAGTGTCACAAGGAGGGAAAAGTTTTGGAAGATGGTGAAGGAGTACCTAGCTGACTGTGTCAACGTCCTCAGCGATCCCTCTGTGCCTTAACCATAATTTTTTCGACGGTCAGCGTAGCAGCAGAATGTCACACATCATTTCTTCTTCCGTCTTTTGGTCATCGTAGCAGCAGAATGTCACATCATTTTTTCTTCGGTCAGCTCGGCAGCAGCGTGTCACCCAGAATTTTTTCAGCAGTCAGCTTGGCAGCAGCTTGACACCCATAATTTTTTAAACGGTCAGCTATGCAGCAGCATGTCACCCATAATTTTTTTGATGGTCAGCTCGGCAGCAGCGTGTCACCCATAATTTTTTTGATGGTCAGCGCAGCAGCAGCATGTCACCCAGAATTTTTTCACCGGTCAGCTTGGCAGCAGCTTGTCACCCATAATTTTTTAGACGGTCAGCTAAGCAGCAGCACCTCAACCATAGTTTTTTTAACGGTCATCTCGGCAGCAGCATGTCACACATAATTTTTTTTTTATGTCAGCTCGGCAGCAGAACCTCACCTCTATTGTTTTTGAGTGTCAGCAGCAGGCCATCAATCATAATTTTTCAAGGGTGTGTCTGATGCCCTCCTTTATGAGTAATAAAGTGTGTATTAGAGTGCCTGTTCCTTGTAATTTTTGGCAGCCCTTTCCCTTTGTGCATAGGCTTTATGACTGTAGGAGTCCCACGTCATGAACAATTGTACCACAATGTGAATGAGGCCCTCCTTTATTTTAAATACCGGTTGTATCGAAGTGCCTTTTCCTTGTAATTTTTGGCAGCACTTGCACTTTATGTACAAGTAAATATATGTTTCCTAACAATATTTCCTCTAAAATCAATGATATCTTCTGTTTTTGGGGGTATTATTGTCATTCCGTAAAAGTGGCATAATAGTCGGACATCATCGTGAATATCATCGACTTTGGAGTCCAAGATGCATCCAGACATCCTCCCCATGCTGTTCCCTAACCATTTCTGTGGTGTTTCCACCATTTTCTGACGTTTCCCTATGAACCAGACACCCTCCCCTCTGCACAGCAGGGGGCTGCCTTGTTTTCTCCCATTGACTTCCATTATACTCGGGTGCTCAGCCGAGCTCTTGAGCACCACCTAGTGTTTGGCCAGAGCACCCGAGCACCCGAGCATCACTAGCCGCTAAACAAGGCGACATTACCTGTGCTGTGTGTGCAGTACAACGTTTGTCAATGCAATTTAGGACAAGTCCCAAATTAGGAGACTTCATTCTGTTGTCTGTGGTGTTCAAATTATGTTAAGTTTACCCCTTTATGGTAGGGGGAGAGAGGCTGGCCTAAAAATCACACATCCAGACTTGTTCCTGGTCATGTCATTTCTCTCTTTGCGCAGACACGCCTAGAGAGCCACTTTATTACATGCACATAATGGGTGGATCTAATCAATATCAATTTTAATATATCCAATCACAAACATACAAGTACACATTTAACAACCAATTAAAAGATGCTAATGGTGGCTAATAATACGTAGGCATTACTTCATTTATCTGGTAAATTCCATATGTCTGCAAGTTCCTCTTTTCCTATAGACATATCAAGTGATGGTGACTCATTATTTTTAAACATATGTGACATCTAATGGAGATTAATACAGAAGATGGAGACTATTTAATAATGAAATACAACTCAGCACAATTTTGTTCAACTACTTAACTTCTTTAACACCGCTAATCAAGGCGACTTTACCTGTGCTGTGTGTGCAGTATAAAGTCCTAAATACCTGACATCCGATGTCATTTTTTTTCTGCCTCTTATCAAGGTGACATTAACATTGTTTTGTGTGTAGAATAATGTTTCTGTATTCTAAATACCTGACATCCGGTGTCATTTTTTCTGCTGCTAATCAAGGCGACATTACCTGCGCTGCGTCTGCTGTTTAAAGTTTGTGTATCGTAAATATTTCTGACATTTGGTGAATATTTCCTGCTGTTGGTGACAGCGACATAACCTGTGCTGCGTCTGCTGTTTAACATTTGTGTATCCTAAATATTTTTGACATTCGTTGTAATTTTTCTGCTCATACACTTGTGTGTCTGATGCCCTAATTTATGTGTAATAAAGGGTGTATTGGAGTGCCTGTTCCTTGTAATTTTTGGCAGCACTTGTGCTTTATATACAAGTAAATATATGTTTCCTAACAATATTTCCTCTAAAATCAATTTTTTCCTCGGTTTTGGGAGTATTCTTGTTATTCCATAAAAGTGGCGTAATACTCAGACAACATGGTTCACAGCAGCGACTTTGGAGTCTAAGATGCATCCAGACATCCTCCCCATGCTGGATCCATACCATTTCAGTGGTGTTTCCATCATTTTATCACCTTTCCCTATGAAACAGACACCCTCCCCTCTTCAGAGCAGGGGGTGCCTGGTTTAGTGCTCTGGTTCTCCCATTGTCTTCCATTGTTCTTGGGTGCTTGGTAAAGCACTTGAGCACCACCTTTTGTTGAGGATGCTGGTAGCCACTTTTGTTTGCCAACAGGATGGGGTGATGCAGCTTCATGTGGTTCAGGAAGACGGGAACAGTGGCCTAAACTGGCCCAGTATGCTCTCTCTGTTCTCTCTTACCCAGCCTCCATTGTCATCACAGCAAAGCAAAGCTAAGGTTTTTACAATCCTCTGGCTGAGGCCTGATGGCTAGATTTGCTCAGAGTGTGCCCTATCATGCCACTGTTCCTGTCTGCCTGCCTACCACCATGTTGTGTGCTGTACAGCTGCTGCGACCATCATGCCACTGTCTGCCTTCCTACTATCGTGTTGCTGCTGCTAATCCCCTTACTGCCACTTCCATTACCTTCTACTTAGCTGCCACTACTACTACTACTATCATCCCCCTAACAACCTGTAAACACATCTTCTGCCTTGTCTGTTCCAAGCAATTTTGATAACTCCCTCAGAGTTCCTATCAGATCATTTATAAAAGATTTACTTTTACAAACTAACTCAGCCAGAAGTTTTCCGGGGTAACCTACTCAGTCATTTATTCTCCAATCGTCTTCCACTCTAATATTATCCTTTCTGTGGATTCTTTATATTTTACTCCGCTTCTGACACTGCCCCCATCAACTCACATTTAACTATTCTTACTCTACAATGAAATTAATTATCCCATAATTACTAAAAAATGAAAATTGGACTTCATACAATACACGATAATCTCTTTCTAACAAAGATAAAACCAGTGTGTAGATCAGGGATCTCAAACTTGTGGCCCTTCAGCTGTTGTAAAACTACAACTCCCAGCATGCCCCAATAGCTGTAGGCTCTCCTGGCATGATGGAAGTTGTAGTTTTACAACAGCTGGAGGGCCACGAGTTTGAGATCTCTGCTGTAGATCATGTGGATCCAATGATGTTCCCATTCATTTCTTCAATTGCTCTACTAGATTTATTTCAAGCTGGCAGCTCAGGAGCATGTCCTTTTTCACAGAGCGTGTTCTTTCTGTCATAGCTATTTTCTGCTGCAGCTCTCGTCCTGTCCATTTTATTCCTGCCTGCATCTGTGATGGCTTCTAACCATGGAAAGGGCTGGTGATCAATGAAGGAGTGAGGATGTGCGTCCTCCTCAGTAATGTTACTTAGGTGGATAGAGAAATAGGAAAAAAAACAAACAGTAGGTGGCGCTATACAGGTACATTTTATTAAATAACTCAGCGGCTACATTACATTATAATTACATGCAAATACAAGAGAATTGATTCCACCCCAATTGAATCACAAGGTCACTTTGGACAAATAGGACTCCAACAAATTTTAATGTACAGTGGTAAAGTGGAACACATTTCACACAGTTTTTATCATGTGAAACAGAAAATGATTAAATTTTAAAACACAAAGGCACATATACTGTAGGGCATACTATACAATTACAATAGAAATATAATATAAGATATGAAAGTCAATATAAGACTATACTAACATAAAAATATAATCCATCACGTGGATCTAAGGAATATTGTGGATTAACAAAAGGAACATGTAAAACCGCAGTATACTATTGTCTGGTTTCAAGTTTGCACGTGAGCTCCGCATTTGAAACCATTAAAGGGACTGTGATCAGAAGCCAAGATTATATATGTGACTTTTTATGTATTGTTTTTATATTGTTTTAATGTGTTTTATTTTGTAATAAATACCAAAATTGGTTAGAGCCGACCACATTGGTATTTTATGTTCATTTTTGCATTTTGGATTTTTCCACGTTCCAATAACCATAACTTTTTTTTATTTTTCTATTCACAATGCTATATGAGGTCTTATGTTTTTTGGGACATGATGTATTTTTTAATGTCACCATTTCATTTACCATATTTTTATTGGCAAACAGGAAAACAATTATTTGTGGCTCCATACGAATGCCACGATACCAAGCTTATAAAAGTTTTTTTTTTTTTTTTACTACTTAAAAAAATAAAAAGTTTCTAAAAACTTTTGGCTCATAGCAAATGTGGTGCCAATATAAAAAGGGTCCAAAAACAGAGCCCGGGAACTATAGGCCAGTAAGTTTAACATCTGTCGTGGGTAAACTGTGTGAAGGTTTTCTAAGAGATGTTATCTAGGAGTAGCTCAATGAAAATAAGCAAATAACTCCATATCCGCATGACGTCATGAGGGATCGGTCATGTTAAACTAATTTCATCAGTTTCTATGAAGAGGTAAGTTCTAGACTGGACCGCGGCAAATCAATGGATGTCGTATATCTGGACTTCTCCAAAGCATTTGAGACGGTACCACATAAAAGGTTAGTATATAAAATGAGAATGCTTGGACTGGGAGAAAATGTCTGTATGTGGGTAAGTAACTGGTTCGGTGATAGAAAACAGAGTTATCAACGGTACATACTCAGATTGGGTCACTGTCACTAGTAGAGTACCACAGGGGTCAGTATTGGGCCCTATTCTCTTCAATCTGTTTATTAATGATCATGTAGAAGCCTTGCACAGTAAAATATCAATCTTTGCAGATGACACTAAACTGTGTAAAGTAATTAACACAGAAGAGGACAGTATACTGCTACAAATGGATATGGATAGACTGGAGGCTTGGGCAGAGAAGTGGCAAATGAGGTTTAGCACTGACAAATGTAAGGTTATGCATATGGGAAGGAATAATGCAAGTCACCAGTACATACTGAATGGTAAAACATATGGTAACTCTGACATGGAAAAGGACCTTGGAATTTTAGTGAACATCAAACTAAGCTGTAGAAACTAGTGTCAGACAGCTGCTACCAAGGCCAATAAGATAATGGGTTGCATCAAAAGGGGCAAAGATGGCCGTGATGAGAACATAGTCCTGCCACTATACAAATCACTAGTCAGACCACACATGTAGTACTGTGCACAGTTCTGGACTCCTGTGAACAAGGCAGACATAGCCGAGCTGGAGAGGGTTCAGAGAAGGGCAACTAAAGTAATAACTGGAATGGGTGGACTACAGTACCCAGAAAGATTATCAAAATTAGGGTTATTCACTTTAGAAAAAAGACGACTAAGGGGAGATCTAATAACTATGTATAAATATATCAGGGGTCAGTAAAGAGATCTCTCCCATCATCTATTTATCCCCAGGACTGTGATGAGGGGACATCCTCTGCGTCTGGAGGAAAGAAGGTTTGTACACAAACATAGGATTCTTTACGGTAAGAGCAGTGAGACTATGGAACTCTCTCCCTGAGGAGGTGGTGATGGTAAGTTCACTATAAGAGATCAGGAGGGGCTTGGATGTATTTCTGGAGGGTAATAATATTACAGGTTATAGTTACTAGAGAGGGGTCGTTGATCCAGGGAGTTATTCTGATGTCTGATTGGAGTCGGGAAGGAATTTTTTCCCCTAAAGTGAGGAAAATTGGCTTCTACCTCACAGGGGTTTTTTGCCTTCCTCTGGATCAACTTGTATGAAAACAGGCCAAACTGGATGGACAGATGTCTTTTTTTGGCCTTATAAACTATGTTATTATGTTTAAAAAATCTAAATCTACAAAGCTGTATGATGGCTCATTTTTTGTGTAACACACTATATTTTTAATTTATACAATTTTTTTGTATCTACAGCGTTCACCGTGCGGGAATTTTTTTTATTATTTATATATTTTTATATGTAAAATTGGGAGAGGTGGGGGATTTAAACTTATAATATATTGGTGTTTTCTTTTAGGAGCCTAGTACATGGAATCTTTTGATCTCGTCTCCTAGTCACTCTAACACATCTCTATTGGGGCTCATGCACACGACCTCATGTATTTTGCGGTCTGCAAAAAAATCCACAAAAAACACGGATGACGTCTGCGTGCATTCCATATTTTGGAGAACGTAACATCTGGCCCCTAATAGAACAGTATTATCCGTACTGAGAACAATAATAGGATGTTCTATTCTTTGTGGAACAGACATACGGGAACGGAATACGCATGGAACAACTTCCGTTTTTTTAATGGACCCATTGACCTGAATGGTTCTGCACACAGTCCGCAAAAAAGATGGAACAGACACGGAAAGAAAATACGTTTCTGTGCATGAGCCCTTAGGGTGAATAGGATTTTTGTTATCTTCATTCTGAGCTGTGCCTCATGTATAGCTCAGTATGAACGCCATGGTAGGTCTGGATCGCTTCAGCAGCATCCAGGGTGCGATGGAAACCGATTAGGAGGCAGGAGATACTGGCACACAGTGCAGTTCTGACACGTATTCAGGATGCAGTTTTCAATTTAACCAGTTTGCAGCCTCATTAACCCCTGGTGTTCTGCATAGTGGGAATGATTTCATTAATTTCACCTAATTACAATAAAAAACTGCATCCTGAATGCATGTCAGAACAGCGCTGTGTGCCAGCACTGAGAGCGAGCAACATCCTTCTGCCTTCATTCACAGGGGCCACGATATCTGTTGATCACAGCACCAGAGGGGTTAAATGACGGCGCAACATGATCTACGCTCACTGTCAGGTCAGATACATCCTCTCAGGCATTATGACGTATAGTTATGTCATAATACGTGAAGGAGTTAAAAGTCCAGACAACCCGTTTCATTTGAAGTCAAAGCATTTCCCACATTCTGTATATCAAATATGCTTCTCTTCTGTGTGAATTCTCAGGTGTCTCACAAAACTTGATTTCTCACTAAAACACCTTTCACATTGAGTGCATGAAAATGGCTTTTCTCCTGTGTGAATTTTTAGATGTCTCACAAAACTTGATTTCTCACTAAAACTTTTCTCACATTCAGTGCATGGAAATGGCTTCTCTCCTGTGTGAGTTTTCTGGTGTCGAACAAGATTTGATTTCCCATTAAAACACTTCTCACATTCAGGACATGAAAATGGCTTCTCTCCTGTGTGAGTTTTCAGATGCTTCACAAGATTTGATTTGCCATTAAAATATTTCCCACATTCAGGGCATGAAAATGGCTTAACCCCGGTGTGAATTCTCTGATGTACTTCAAGAGTTGATTTCCTACTAAAACACTTCTCACATTCGGGACATGAAAATCCCTTCTCTCCTGTGTGAATTCTTAGATGATGCACAAGAGTTGATCTTTGACTGAAACACTTCTCACATTCAGAACATGAAAATGGCTTCTCTCCTGTGTGAATTGTCAAATGAGTCTCAAGTTGATTCTTACTTTTAAATGACATCCTGCATTCAGGACATGGAAATGGCTTATCTCCAGTGTGAAATCTCTGATGTTGCACAAGACTTAATTTATCACTAAAACATTTCCCACATTCTGGACATGAAAATGGCAACTCTCCTGTGTGAATTCTCTGATGTTTCAGAAGATTTAATTTATGATTAAAACATTTCCCACATTCTGAACATGCATATGACTGCTCCCCAGTATGAGTTCTCAGGTGTACCTTAAAATAATGTTGACTCTTAAACCACTTTCCACATTCCAAACATGAAAATGGCTTCTCTCCTGTGTGAGTTTTCTGATGTTTAACAAAATGTGATTTCCGACGAAAACGTTTCCCACATTCTGAACATGAAAATGGCTTCTCTCCTGTGTGAGTTTTCTGATGTTCAGCAAAATGTGATTTCCGACGAAAACATTTCCCACATTCTGAACATGAAAATGGCTTCTCTCCTGTGTGAGTTTTCTGATGTTCAACAAGATTTGATTTCTGACGAAAACTCTTCCCACATTCTGAACATGAAAATGGTTTCTCTCCTGTGTGATTTCTCTGATGTTCACCAAAACTTGATACCACATTAAAAGTTTTATCTCTTTTAGAACATGATCTTTCATCTTTCTGAATTTTTTTGTGTACAGAAAGATTAGTATTATTTTCAAAATCTTTCCCATATTCAGAATTTGCAGACATCTCATCCAGATTATGTCCAGTTCTATTATTGCTAATTTGTGACTGATTATCTTCTATTTCATAAGAAGGAGATGGAATTAGATGACCTTGGGAGCCTATTATCCAGTCTTCACCTGGAGAAAGAAAAATGTTATAAGATAAAAGTTTTTCTTTTTCCTAATTACACACAAACAGTTAATATATAAAATGTAATTAGCATGCAGATAAAAAATGTTCCGTTATAAATAATAACTGCTAATAAGACATTAAATGCATTGATTAAAAAAAATCTATCATCAAATTCTGTTTGACACATGCAGGAGCACCAAAGTCATATTTAGGGCTCATTCACACGACCGTGGTTTAGTTCTGCATCCAAGCCGCATCTTTTGCAGCTCAATTGCAGACCCATTCACTTCAACGGGGTGGACTCCTTGTACTATCCATATCCATTGATGTGTTCCATGGACCTGCAAAAATTATAGATCATGTCCTATTCTTGTCCATTTTGCAGCCAAAAATAGGCACACGGATGGCATCCATTCTATGAATTGCTGAAGGCACACGGACGGCAAAACACGGCACGTGTTTGTGTGAACAAGCCCTTACTCTGCACCAATTTCCTTTTTTTAATGACTTTTTCTGAATAGTGATCATTTAACTCGTGTTGAGCAAATCAAAGCTCACAGAGTGGAATTCAATCTGAGATTCAGAAAAAATTTGATTCACCACAAGGCCATCTTTACTCGCTTTAACAAATTAATTTTCTCTGAAATGGTGGTAAAAGTAAATCATACTTACCTCATCGATTTGAGCATGAAGAGACCACCACAGCCATTTAGTTTGAATATCCCACATGAAATTTCATCATCACATGCCATCATGTGATTTTGTGCTGCATCTTTAACCTCTTCACGTCCGCCCATTGACTATAAACATCCGTGAAGTGGTTGTTTATTTCTGAATGGACGTTTCTGAACATCCATTCAGAAATAGCAGCTGCACGCTAATCGTGCAGCTGCACAGTGGGGTACCTGCTGTCAGTGACAGCAGGGTACCCCAAAGAGAAGGCAGGGTCCGTTCCCAGGGGTCCCTGCCTTGTAGATCAGGAAGAGCCGGGAGAGTGCAGGAGCTGCCGGGTCTCTCATAGACCTGATCAGCCCTGCACTGAGGCTGTACAGCATAGTATTATGCTGTACAGCCTCTCTCGGGATGTATTTCCCCTGTAACTGGGGCTACTATGTCAGCCCCAGTTACAGGAGAAATCAAGTGTAAAAAAAAATAAATAAGTGAAGTTAAATGTCCCCCTGAGGTCTTGTATGACCTTATGGGGGACACAAAGTGTAAAATAAAAAATCAAAAAATAATAAAGAAGTAGAGTATTATATAAAAAAATAAATAAAAATCACATATAAAAAAATAATTTCCCCCCAAATATGTCATTAAAAAAATGTTACAAATAAAAATAAATAAATAACATAGACATATTTGGTATCACCGTGTTCGAAACGACCGGCTCTATAAAAATATCACATGATCTACCCCATCAAGTGAACTGTGTAAAAAAAATTATGCCAAAACACGTTTTTTTGTCACCTCACCTACCAAAAAACATAATATCAAACAATCAAAAAGTCGTATGCATCCCAAAATGATAGCAATAAAAACGTCACCTCATTCCGCAAAAAATGAGCCCCCACACAAGATCATAGCCCGAAAAATGAAAAAAATGGCTCTTAAAAAATTGCAACACAAAAACATGATTTTTTTTCTAAAAATGCTCTTATTGTGTAAAACGTAAAAAAAATAAAAATAAAAAATAGACATATTTGGTATCCTTGCATCCGTAACAACTGGCTCAAAAAAAAATATAGAAAAATGCCCCTAAACTGCTTTTTTTTTTAGTTAACCTCCCAAAAATTAGATTAAAAAGTGTGGATGTACCCCAAAATGGTGCCAATAAAAAGCACAGCTTGTCCCGCAAAAAATAAGACCTTACGCAGCTCAGTCCACAAAAAAATTAAAAAGTTATCACTCTTACAAACCATGACAAAAAATTCCATGTTAGAAAATGCAGATGCTTCTCCTCCCCTTTTGAGCCCTGGCGTATCCCCAAATAACAGTTTACGACCACATGTGGGGTGTTTCTGCAGAAACTGCAGAATCGGGGTAATAAATATTGAGTTTTGTTTTGTTGTTAACCCTTGATGTGTTACAGGAAAAAAATTATTAAAATGGAAAATCTGCAAAAAAAGTGAAATTTTGAAATTTCACATCTATATTGCTTTAATTCCTGTGGAATACTTAAAGGGTTAACAGCATTTCTAAAACCAGTTTTGAATAGTTTGAGGGGTGTAGTTTCTAAAATGGGGTAATTTATGGGTGGTGTTTATTATGTAAGTCTCACAAACTGACTTCAGAACTGAACTGGTCCCTAAAAAAGTTGATTTTTCAAATTTGCAAAAATTGCGTCTAAAATTCTAAACCTTCTACTGTCCTAAAAAAATAAAATGATACTACCAAAATGATGCCAACATAAAGTAGACATATGGGGAATGCAAATTAAAAAGGATTTTATGGGGTATCACTATCTGTCTTAAAAGCAGAGAGATTCAAATTTAGAAAACAGTGAATTTTTTCAAATTTTCATTAACTTTAGGATTTTTTAATAAATAAAATTAAAACTTATTGACTCAAATTTACCAATAACTTGAAGTACAATGTACAATGAAGTACAATGTGTCACGAGAAAACAATCTCAGAATCGCTTGGATAAGTAAAAGCGTTACAAAGTTATTACCACATGAAGTCACACATGTCAGATTTGCAAAATTAGGCCTGGTCAGGAAGGGGGTAAATGGCCCGGATGGGAAGTGGTTAAGCAAGATGGCCACGACAGCCTCTTCGCGATCAAATGGATGAGGTAAGTACAATTTAATATTATTATTTTTTAATGTAGTAACCCTTGAAAGGCATTAATATTGATCTCAGATGCCACAATCAGCGATGAACACGGAATCTAAGGGGGTTCAATGTTGAGGGAGAGGCGGAGAAGTGATATGTTACAAAGCAAATTTTTTAGAACAATTCTACGAAGCAGCCGAATTGGATTTTTGATAGTTCATCTCTATATATACTATAGAAATTATTTTCATGTACCAGTTTCATAAAAAAAAATTTATGTTAGTTTTCACCATATGGACCAAGCCACATTTTGTAAATTTATGTGGTAATAACTCTGGAATTCTTTTACTTATACATGATTCTGAGAATGTTTTCACGTGACATATTGTACTTCATGTTAGTTGTAAGTTTGAATCAATATTTTTTACCTTCATTTATAAAAATAAATACAAAATTTACTGAAATGTTTGAAAAATGCACTATTTTCTAAATTTGATAGTATACTGATACCTCAATAGTTACCTATTAGGCCTTGTTCACACATCAGTTTTTTGATCAGTTATTTCCATCAGTTATTGTGAGTCCAAAGCAGGTGCGGGTCAAAAACACAGAACAGGTGCAGATCTTTCCATTATACCTTATGTCTGTGAAGCCTCCACCCCTGGTTTTGGCTCACAAAAACTGATGCAAATAACTGATCAAATAACTGATGTGTGAACAAGGCCTTACTCCGCTACCTGCTTCATCCCTGCCTGCTTGCTTTACCCTTCTTGTTGCCGACCCGGATTGCCTGATCTGTACCTGTGCCGCCTGCCCTGACTCATTGCCTCTCTGACTTTGCCTCTGCCTCATCCTTCAGTCCTGCATCGTTGCTCCTGGTAACAATTCGGCCTTCTGACTACTCTGTACCTCTGGTGCCTTGCTCAAGTACCTCCTGGTCCACCTGGCCCAGCTGCCTTGTGTTCCAACCTCCTCAAGAGGTAGTGACCTGGTGTTCCCTTCTAAAAGTCTATCCCCACCATCAGGGGGTATTGTAAAGATCGAGGGGTTCACTTAGACAACGCCCTTAGAGGAGGTAGGGCACGAGGCACAGTGGGTTCACACCCACTAGTTTGTGAGAACTGCACTGCATCTCTGGGATTGTGGACCGATTCAATTGAATGGGACCAAGATCCGTGGTGGAGGGTACACACGGCCAATCCGTGCCTCCGTTTCGCACCACATCCCCAGTATGGCCGGGCAATGGTCATGTGCATGAGCCCTAAATCTCATCCTGTTACCTCCACAAGATCAGCACACTCTTCTCCTGAAATCCTCTCTTTTGCTGGGGACCTGCTCCTTCCACTATGTAACAGGATTAGATGCAGCAGCTCAGCAAACATTATTACACATGGCACTATTAGATACACAGTTTAGCAGCTCTGCAGATAGTATCACACAGGATAGGATTGGATACATAGCTCAGAGGTCAGTATCATACATGTTAGGATTAGGTACACAGCTAAGAGGACAGTATCACATATGGCTGGATTAGATACATAGTTTAATGTGCAATCAATAAATATTTTAACCTAAAAGTATATAATAATCTCTGCATAAAACTGTGGTTGGTGTGTGTTATTTTATATATAATAACTATAATACTAGACTATCACTGTATACTGACACCAAGTGTATCTACCGTATTTTTTCGCTTTATAAGATGCACCCCAGATTTTAGAGTAGGAAAATAAGAAAAAATATTTTTCATCACACCTCATATCAGACACCCATAAATTTCAGGACATCACATCAGACCCCCTTATTAGACCTCCATGTCAGAACTCCATCAGCCCTCCATGTCAGACCCCCATCAGACCTCAGATCAGTCCATCAGCCCCCATATCAGCCCACTCTGCCCCTATCAGACCTCAGATCAGCCCACTGTGCCCCCATCAGACCTCAGATCAGCTTCCATATCACCCCACTGTGCCCCCATCAGACCTCAGATCAGCCCACTGTTCCCACATATCAGCTCACTGTGCCCCCATATCAGCCCTTAATGCCCCCATCAGACCTCAGATCAGTCCACAATGCCCCCATATCAGGCCACTGTGCCCCCATGAGACCTCAGATCAGCCCACTATGCCCCCATATCAGCTCACTGTGCCCCTAACATCAGTCCACTCTGCCCCATGAGACCTCAGATCAGCCCCCTATTCCCCATCAGTCCTCAGAAAAAGCCCATCAGCCCCCATATTAGATGACTGTGCCCCCATCAGACCTCTGATCAGCCCACCTAGCCCCATAGGGATAAAAAAAAAAACTTTCTCACCTCGCCTGCGCCGCATCTCCGCTCCGGGTCCAGCGATCCTCTGTTTTCTCCTGCCGGCACTGCACTGTTACCTCACTGTGTGCAGCATCAGGTAATAGTGCCTGATTAACAGCACTGTTTCAATTTTTGCAGATGACACTAAGCTTTGTAGTAGAGTCCAGTCTATGGAAGATGTGCAGAAGTCACAAGCTGACTTGGACACACTGAGTGTTTGGGCATCCTCTTGGCAGATGAGGTTCAATGTGGATAAATGTAAAGTTATGCATCTGGGTACTAACAACTTGCATGCCTCCTATGTCCTAGGGGAGTAACACTGGGAGAGTCACTTGTAGAGAAGGATCTGGTGTCCTTGTAGACCATAGACTGCAGAATAGCATGCAATGCCAATCGGCTGCTTCTAAGGCCAGCAGGATATTGTCATGTATTAAAAGAGGCATGGACTCGCGGGACAGGGATGTCATATTACCACTGTATAAAGCATTAGTACGGCCTCATCTGGAATATGCTGTTCAGTTCTGGGCTCTGGTTTATAGGAAGGATGTCCTGGAGCTGGAAAGGGTGCAGAGACGGGCAACTAAACTGATAAGGGGCATAGAGCATCTTAGCTATGAAGAAAGATTGAAGGAGTTTAAACTTGTTTAGTCTTGAGAAGAGACGTATAAGGGGGGACATGATCAACCTGTATAAGTATGTAAATGGCCCATACAAAAAATATGGTGAAAAACTGTTCCAGGTAAAATCCCCTCAAAAGACAAGGGGGCACTGCCTCCGCCTGGAGAAGCAAAGGTTCAGACTCCAGGGGCGACAAGCCTTCTTTACTATAAGAACTGTGAATCTGTGGAACAGTCTACCGCAGGAGCTGGTCACAGCAAAGACAGCTGAGGGCTTCAAAACAGGCTTAGATAAATTCTTAGAGAAAAAGAAGGTCACCACATATTAAGAAATGTAGTCATGTCTTAAGGTTACCAGTCCCCCTCCCCTTCATCACTCCTACCCCCTCCCTTGGTTGAACTTGATGGACATGTGTCTTTTTTCAACCGTATTAACTATGTAACTATATGTAACTATGTAACTACGTCCTGACGCTGTATGAGGTCAGGACAGTGCAGAGCTGGCCCGGAGAAGACAGAGGAGCGCCGGACCCGGAGCGGAGCGGCAGTGCAGGAGAGGTGAGAAAGTTTTTTATTTTATCCTTATGGGGCTGGGTGGGCTGATCTGAGGTCTGATGGGGGTCCTGGCACCTAATATATACTAGTGTGTTCTTCAATAATGGAAGCCCTCACTAGTATTCACTTTATAAGAAGCACTGCAATCCCCCCCCTACTTTTGGGGGGGGGTGTCTTATAAAGCGAAAAATACGGTAAATCATAGTATAAGGCATATAGAATTGTAGTGAACAATGGCACAGATCAAAATATATGGAAATCATTGCACAGTAAAAAAAAAGAGCATCCGTTGGACAGATTTGTTTAATGTATGCAATATATTTTTTATATATATGTTAAACGTAAGACAAAGACGGGATGTGAAACCGGCAAAATTTCACATATCATTAAGTTCAGGTTAGGGATGAGCAAACCCATGGAAGCTCGGGTTCACCAGGTTTGTCCAAACTTCAGGTCAAAGTTGAACCTGAACTTCACCTTGAACCCGGACCCCATTAAAGTCAATGGGGACCCAAACTTCACTTTATTATTTTCCATTATAGCATGGTTATAACGGAAAATAATAGTATTCTTAAGGCAGAATGCTAAACAAAATGGCCATTCAGGGGTTAAAAAATAATTTTAAAAAACTCACCTCATCCACTTGATCGCACAGCCAGTATCCTCTTCTTTCTGCAGGACCTGCAAAAGGACCTGCGATAACGTCACCGCGCACACCACATGGTAAGCTGCACGATCAAGTGGATGAGGTGAGTTTTGTTTTTTTTAACCCCTGAATGGCCATTTTATTTTTTGGATCCACTCTTGTTTTTTTTGGCCTTAGCAATACTAATGGATTACTGAGCAAATGCTGACCATGTTAAGGGGGATGCTCAGAAGACAGGACCCATTTTTTCGGGGTTGTTCTTGTGACGGATGACAAGAAGGGCAAAATAAACAGTGATGTCAACAGAAACTTACTGCTGACACCCTCTCCCCTAGATCATCGGTGCACTACTTGATTCAGCATGTTACAGAACAGGTTCTGTAGAACTACTGTGTATATGGAATCAGCTGAAGACTGTGCAAAAGGAGTGTATTCCTACCATCTATAGTAAAATCTTGGGACACTGCACGGTTCTTTATACCTGAAGCTAACAATGACCTGTGACGCCGAGTTCATACTGACTCACAGTACTGTTTCACTACCACAGCGGACTCCCTAGGCATGTTTCTGCAATGCGCAGTGTTCTACGCCACTATACAGGCTCTTTGCAGCTAGGAAATAGCTGTTTTTTAATGCTGCTCATCATGAACAAATTTGAATTGAATCAAATCTTTTTGGGAAATTCAGCAAACCGAGCAAATCGAATTTTTAAAAATCTCTATATAATGTATAAAGTCTCAGTTGAACTAGATAGCTATGGTCACGTGATCAAGTCGAATAAATGAGGCAGCATTGCCTCTTCCGCATATCATTACATAATGCTCATTGGGCACTACTGTATATTCCCTATACCTTAAAAGAGCCCAGACATTGTTATAAATCAATTGTATCTTTCTTCTGTAACGAATATAGATTTCTACATTGCAGGTTTATGATGGTTATGGCAGCAGAGTCAAAGGATCAGGATCTGCATCACTTGTTGAGAGTGGTTAATGGGCCATATCTAAACGGGTTCTCTGGGAAGTAATAAAATAACATTATACAGAAATATTACTTTACTATAAATACATCAAACATTTCATTATTTATAATGGCTTCTCTTGTCTACAGGGCAATTATCAGTCTAGAATCAATTGGCCACATTCCTATAAGTACAAAGAAAACGGGTCATAATCACAAAGCGGGATGGATCTACAGACCTGCCTCAGCCTCCTCTTTACTCAACTTGTCAGTGATTACCATCATCCATATAACTGGTGAGATCTTTTTCCGAGTCTCTGTAGGAACAGATCTCATGAACAGACAGCAGAAGTGCACAGGGGATGGCAGTACACAGACTGCCTGTCATCTTCTAATGAGAGTCAAACCGACACGAATAGTCCACTCAATATCCCTAACTTGGTTTGATTCTACTCCATCCTCTATCTGAATTAACCTGTGACTTTTGGATTATTTTGCAAATCCAACCAGGGTAGTTGTGAATCCCATCTTAATTCCTTGCCCTGGTGGTCCTCATCAATATGAGGGACTATTGTTATCTTCTTAGCGAAGCATGCCTGATTGCTATATGCTACATGGTGGCCAGTACAATAATCTATATCTATTATTACATAAATGTCCGCGGCTCCTTGCTTTTACAATGGGACATTTGTATAATAGTGGTAAAGGGATGGCTGTTGTTAGACTTTCAAGTGGCCTAATGATCCCCTGATTACATTGGATTACGGGTGCAGGTGCATATTCCACAATCTATGGCAGTAGGTCGGGACTTGGAGGTGTGCACAGAGCTCTGCCACGCCCCTTTCCCTCAATTGGCTGTTTGGGACAGCGCCTTCCCCGCATCCTTCACTCATCTCTATTTAAAGAGCGGGAGCGGGCGGGCGCGCATGGCTTTACTAGTGTCGGTGATGCTGCACTCACCACATGCGGTGTCCCACGCTCACTTCCTTCTCAGGCATTATCTCGATGTTTGTACTTACCTACCCAATGCTCCTGAAGAGGTGATTGTTACAAAATCACCAGAAACGCGTTAAGTAGGGTTAGCCAGCCTTGTATAGTTCTAATAGGGATCCTCTGTGGACCACTCGGTGTGTCAAGTGTATGGACACCGATGGGAGGTCCTTGGAACAAAGATACAGATCCATGAACAATAAGGCATTTGTTATTAACCAAACATGCATACTACACGTGAGGTGACACCAATGAGTTGTGATAGTGCCAAGACTGCTACATCAGTACCTTTGACTGCAGTTTCTGACTACCACCTTGTATATGGGACAGAGTTATGGACAGGTATATGATCACTGTGGATATCCATAAACAGTGCTGCTTTTGATCTGTTATCTGTGTGTGGTTACAATGAACAACATAGATTTACCACTACCAGTCTACACTGCCTATCACTTTGATTTTGAGAGTGGGATTAGTGATATTTATATTTTAAATACCTTATAAATGAATATTTATTATTTTCTTTTAACTGTCATTGTTGGCAGTGCATTATAGTGATATAATAGATAGTAAACCGCATTAACCTTACTTTTCTGGTGTGTTTCATACCGACCCCTTGAACATCTGTAAGGCATAACACACCAAAGTAAGCAACAGATCTCAGGACATGGCAGTAAGCTGGACCAGCAGGTAAGGGTAAAGTGGCAGGTAATACCACTGGACCAAGTGCACCGGTTTGACTTGGGGCTAAACCCAGAGGTCGGAAACTCAATGCGCCCCATTCTTTACAGAGACCCTGATGGTGGCAAGTATCTATATCTAGCACCTATTAACCATACCCAGACCAAGACGTTAACCCCTCAAGACCCAGTCAACAGGGAGGAGAGAAAGAAAATACAAGGAGAACAGTACAAACACAGGCTGCCATAACTACCTATAACCCTACATGACGTCCACTGTAGCCACACTGTGACACTACCATTATAAATAGTGAATTGAATCTGGTAATGAATTCATAATAATAAACATGCCACTGCTCTTGTTTGAAAGCAGCCATTCCAGGCTTTCATACAAGACCAAAATGACAACTAAAGTCAAAGCAACAGAGCAGATATCACAGGTAAAACCTGCTTTTACTTTCACTTTTAGATTCATTCACAGCATCCCGATTTCTATCAGTGATACCTTACCATGTAATGAAACAATACAAAGCCCATATCTTAGCTAGTACCAAACCAGAGAAATGAGCAGTTAAAGCAGCTGCCCCCCCCCTGTCAGTCTGGAGGAGAATGGGGAGCTGACAGGCTGCAGGAGGAGAGAAAAAACAGTACATAAAATATTTAGAAATGTGACATTATCATCATTGTGGTGATCCAGATGATAAAATTATATTATTTTTACCACACAATGAACGTTGTAAATAAATTCCAAAAAATAATGTAAAATTGTTGTTTTTTCCCCCTAAAAATTAAAATAATAAAAGTTACTATATATACCCCAAAATGGTTCCTAAAAAACCTACAATTAATCGTGCAAAATAAAAAAAAAAATTTAGAAAAAAATTTAGATGTTAAGACTGCTAGAACACAACGGGAGAAAATATTATTGGTTCTTAAGCCTAAAATTAATGATGTCACTAAGGGGTTAAAAATTTAATTGAGTCCCCTGAGTTGTGTACCAACAAAATTTACTGCAGACACACATTAAAAATAAAAAGTTATATTTATGAGAGGGTTTTTCTAATTTTAATGTGACTATTAGGAGGTTAACCGTCATTTCCCTGTCCAAAACTCCCGTTTCCCAAATGTCTCCATAATAACACCTCACCCCCAATGTATTAAGTACAAACTGGCTAAATTATCAGACACAATTATTGGTGAAGAGTAGTGAGAGGATGTTTGATACTACATGAGTCATTCACTCTGTCTATTGCCCAGAGAAACATTGGACACCACTAGTTCTGTTTCTAAGCAATGGTCTGAAGGTCTCAGGAAACTCTATCTATCCAACAGCAGGATTTTAAAATTGTTGATTTCTGTAGATTTCAATAAAACATTCCAAGCAGACCCAAAAAGATCTTACTGCATGATAAATTCTGGCATTTTCCCTCCATAAAGTTAAATAGATGTAAAAATGCGTGAAAATAGAAAGGACCTTCAGCACGCTGGGTTTTAAAAAAGAAGCAAGGAAGAAAGAATGCCACATGATTACAACGGTTCTCTGTTTTTTTTTAAATTGATGACCTATCCTATCCTATCAGAGTATAAATGTGTATTTACCAAAGGAAAAACTAATCTAGGGTTGAGCAAATCATTTTCGAATTGTTATAACCGGATCCAAATCTTTTAAAAATTTTGCTAAGAATATCAGCTTTGTCCTATTGTAAAATGTAATGGAAAAATTACCTTCGCAGAAGTCTTTTTAGAAGACTTACTGTGTCTTGCCTTTTCATGCATCACGTAGTTTATTTACAATAATTACTGAATCAAAATATTAAGCTGAACTCTGCTTCATTACTCATTAATAAAACTTCGTATTTTGACTCAGTAATTTCTGTGAATAAACAAATTGACACGTGACAGAGCCAAGACGAAGTAAGTTTATATTAGACTGGGGCTGGAATAATGTGAACCGTATATCTGCAACTAGAATTATTATTAAATGCAGACAATAACTGGATAAAATAAGAGCAGGAAAAAAAGGCTAATTTCTGACAATATGACTTGGTGACTGGAGCAAGGCATAAATGAATTCTCATGACGGTAAATGAGGCAAATTACTTATGAGGAGCATTACACATTATCAGCCACAATCCAAGCAGAAACCTGTTAATACTTCTGCCCCACTGTTCCTCATACATAGCACAGATTACAATATCTTATAATTAATTCTGTCAGTTTAGTGACACTTACGAGACAGGGACCCTCCACACACTCAGGACTTGATCTCCAGTCAGTGTCTTCTACTCAGCAGGTCAGTGATCCAAGTAAATACCCTTGGTGAATTCAAGCTTTCTGGGCCATGCTTGGTCTTTTATACTCCTTTGATCGCTATAGCTATCTGCTCCTCCTCTTCCCCCCCAGGAAACACCCAGTCCCACCTTCTTAATCAATCAAACCTTTCATCATTAGATCTGGCTTCCCTCATTAAAATATACCATGGAAGAATAATTGTCCCACCTCCTCCTCAACCAGTTTAGCATTTTCTGGTCTCCTGAGATGGTCCTTCATTTACACATTGTATTTGCGGGGTAGAGATCTTTTGTTCACACTCCTATTTAGCATCTGTAAGAGATTCCTGGGATACTCTGAGACCTTTTCATGTGAGAATCAGTCTAAACAATGAGCATTTTACATCCTGATGAGATACAGTCCATCCAGACATACAATCACTTGACTCTCCATCTATAATTCACTTATATGAAATACTCCATGTTATATCCAGTAGAACAGATTTTAAGACTTTTATTAATCAATGGTTCTTATTTCTTACAGATCCCATCTACAGAATTAATGGCTCTAAGAGGAATTAACCCTGGATGACAACTTTACATGAGAATTTGCTGTTTTAAGGGTGTCAGGCTAAGGGCTTGTTCACATCAACGTTATGGATTTCTTTCTGGCTTTCCGTTATAGCATTGTTATAACGGAAAGTAACGGAATCCATAAGACGTGAATCAAAACAGAAACCTTTAGAGACATTCTGTTTTGATCAGTCATAATAGAAGTATATAGGCAAACATCACAGATCCATCTAGTTTCTGTTATCTTGGACAAAAAAAACAAAGTTCTATTGAAAGAACTTTGTTTTCCGTCCAGCATAACGGAAACCAGACAGATCCGTTATGCTTGCCTTTAAATGTTTCCGTTTTGATTTCCGGAAACCTTTCCAGAAATCAGAACGGAATCCAGATGGTGATGTGAACAAGCCCTTGAACACAGAACCATGTATAAATGGTCTTGTAATTTGTAGCAAATTTACACTCACAGACATTTCTATATTTCTTGTTTGGTCCATGAAGCAAATTATAGATTTAATATCTATCTATCTATCTATCTATCTATCTATCTAAAAATAAAGAAATTCCGCAGCACTACCAATTTGTGCTTAAATCAAGGTGATTTATTCCACCAAATGCGACGTTTCAGTCCACACAATGGGACTTTTCTCAAGCAACCAATGGTTGCTTGAGAAAAGTCCCATTGTGTGGACTGAAACGTCGCATTTGGTGGAATAAATCACCTTGATTTAAGCACAAATTGGTAGTGCTGCGGAATTTCTTTATTTTTATGAAGGATTTTGACCGGATTCTAAACCGCTGGCACACCTTTACCTTCTTTCCACTTGGCAGTGCTGCTTTCATTTTTTACTTATCTATCTATCTATCTATCTATCTATCTATCTATATACACATCTCTCTCTCTCTCTCTCTCTCTCTCGCTCTATATATATATATATATATATATATATACAGTGCCTAGCGAAAGTATTCGGCCCCCTGGAACTTTTCAAACTATTTCAGGCCTCAAACAAGAAGATATAACATTTTAAATTTTTGGTAAAGAATCAACAACAAGTGGGTCACAATTGTGAAGTGGAACGAAATTTATTGGATCATTTAAACTTTTTTTGTAATAATAAAACTGAAAAGTTGGGCGTGCAAAATTATTTAGCCCCCTTGCATTAATACTTTGTTGCGCCACCTTTTGCTGCGATTACAGCTGCGGTCTCTTGGGGTATGTCTCTATCAGTTTTGCACATCTAGAGACTGAAATTCTTGCCCATTCTTCCTTGCAAAACAGCGCGAGCTCTTTGAGGTTGGATGGGCCCTTGAATGCAGGGCTATAAAAAAAAGGATACAAAATAAAAAACAATTTGCTTGCAATGTTTATCATCCCACTGACCCACAGAATAGTTATTATGCCACTAATGCTGCACAGTGCGCACCATAAAACCAAAAAACCTCCCCACCACCACCAAAAATGGCAGAAGCATTGCAAAAAGTTTTTAAAAGTTATATATTTTAAAATGCAAAGGAGGAAAGGTGAAAAATTTGCTGTGTGCTGAACAAAACTAGACTGCACGTTTTAAGATTTAAATGAATGAAATATAATAAATTATTTTAAAAAACTGTTCTCATGGTGTAAAATTAAAGTACAAAAGTTCCAGATATGCAACTATCGCCCCCCTGTAATGTGTAGATGAGGCCGCGCCTTGTATATAGTCTACCAAATTCACAGAGATGTGCGATTGTTTACACAACAAAAGTGAGAGATGTCACCTGGGCATAAGCCTTACAATGACTCCTACTCCGTTCATTGAGACGGTGATTTTTCGTCCCAAATAAGAATACAGAGTTGGATGCGGTGGTGGGGGTGGGAGGTATTGAAACAAAAAAACTTAAGATTTGATTAGGGGAGGGAAACTGAGGATAGTGCCAAATACTTTACCTATGCCCTATGATAAAGTTGGGTTGAAATTACCACTTTTTCACATTTTTGTTAATACCGATTTTTTTATTAATCAATTATTTATTTATTGGTCCTTTGAATCCAGAGGGAAAAAAACAGTCTGGTTTAAAGCTGTTTGGGAGCTGCACTTATACAAGCAAACAAACAATGCGAGTTTGTGAGTGTTCGCGTGTTTGATTTCAAGTGTGTGTTTGTATTAAGTGTGTGACTTTTGATTACGTGACTTGAGATTCAGGGACTTTAGGGGGGACTACAGTAAGTCAGTTTCTTATCACTGCACTGTATTGTATTTTTCTTTTTCTTTTCTTGTTTAATCCTCATTTAGTATGTGTTCCATTATTGACAGCGCAGTCCAGTGCACATCTTGTCTAATGTAAGCAGTCCTGGAACAGCCATTTGAGGTGCATATCTTTGTTCAAAATGTGAGCAAATTACCCGTTAGGAATCGCACATCGTGTATCTAACCTGGCAAGTTTAAACACTGAGAAGCGTTAGTAATTTGCAATAGAGTTTGATGCTCACTGAGTAGGCACTCTATGGGGTAGATATGGAGGAGGGTGGTTGTATGGTGGATCAGGAAAGTGAAGTAGCTAGCTGGGTAACAAAAAGCGGGGTGAGGAAAGTGTGTCCAGAAGGCTAATTACGGGGAGGGACCATAGAAAGTCCAATGACAAAGTTAGAGGTATGTGGAGCGTCCTTAAAAAATATTTTAGGGAATTAAGTCACAAGCTTAGAGCAAGGACCTCAAAGGTAGTTTTTTCAAAAATACTGCCTGTACCAGGAGCCACACAAGAAAGGCAGCAGGCAATTAGGGAGTTTAACAAATGGCTGAAGAACTGGTGTAGGAAAAAGGGTTTTGGGTTCCTGGAGAACTGGGCCTACTTCTCTGTCAGCTACAGGCTCTATCGTAGGGATGGACTGCACCTCAATGGGGAATGGGCAGCTGTTTTGGGGGAGAAGATGGCTAGAAGGTTGGATGACTGTTTAAACTAGGGACTGGAGGGTAGGGTAATTACATTATAGAAGGAGAGGATAGTGCAGATAGAGACCTGGGGCAAGGCAATGGAATTGTGGGAGAAATGGAAAGAGGGACTAGAACAATTCACAAGGAAAGGTGTAGGATAAAAAATATACATAAAAACATGAGATGAAGGGCACTCTATTATCTGGCTCTGTGGTGTTTATTGGAATATAAATAATAGTATATATTGTATTGCAGAGATAATGATAAATTAGATTGTATACAATATTTCATAAAGTATGACAGACTACCTTACATAATTATCAACGTTTATAAATCATTTTTATTGCCCCCACAAAATGTATGATCTAAATTCTATCATAAAAGCTAACTCAAAAAAGTAGAAAAAAAATGATAGATCAAAAACTACAAAAATATACAAAAATAAAAATGAAAAAATATATTACAAGATATATATATATATATATATATATATATATATATATACAGACAATTCAACATAGAATCCATATAAATCATCTATAAAATTATGGGTGAGGTCCTGCTGCTTAGATGACTGTCTAAAAAAGTATGGTTGACATGCTGCTGCTGAGATGACTGTCTAAAAAACTATGGTTAAGGTGCTGCTGCTTAACTGACCATCTAAAAAATTATGGGTGAGGTCCTGCTGCTTAGCTGACCGTCTAAAAAATTATGGGTTACTTGCTGCTGCTGCGCTGACCGATCGAAAAAATTATGGGTAACATGCTGCTGCTTAGCTGACCGTCTTAAAAATTATGGGTGACAAGATGCTGCTTAGCTGACCGTCTAAAAAACTATGGGTGACATGCTGCTGCTGAGCTGACCATCTAAAAATTATGGGTGACGTCCTGCTGCTGAGCTGACCATCTAAAAATGTATGGATGACATGCTATTGCTGCACTTACCATCTAAAAAATTATGTTTGAGGCCCTTCGGCTGAGCTGACTGTCTAAAAATTTATGGGTGAGGTCCTGATGCTTAGATGGCCATCTAAAAAATGATGGGTGAGGTCCTGCTCCTTAGCTGACTGTCTAAAAAATTTTGGGTGACATGCTGCTGCTGAGCTGACAGTCTAAAAAATTATGGGTGAGGTCCTGCTGCTGAGCTGACAGTCTAAAAAATTATGAGTGACATGCTGCTACTGCGCTGTAGAAAAAATTATGGGTGACATGCTGCTGCTGAGCTGACCATCGAAAGAATTTTGGTTAAGGCACAGAGGGATTGCTGAGGACGTTGACACAGTCAGCTAGGTACTCCTTCACCGTCTTCCAAAAATTTCCCCCCTTGTGACACTAGGGAGCTTATCAGAAACTTTTCCACATGCAGAGCGTCCGCCTTTATTGTGAGCAGTGAGCTTTCAGTAGACACAGAAGTGGAATGGTTACACTGATAATAGCACTATTGCCGCTCACCATCTGTGTAGATTCATCAAAGTTGCATAAAACCTCACAGAGGTCAGACATCATTGCCCACTCGTCGCTTGTGAAGAGTGGAAGCTGACTTGAAAGGCGCCGACATTGTTGCAGCTGGTATTCCACTACTATCCTCTGCTGCTCACAAAGCCTGCCCAACATGTGAAAGGTGGAGTTCCAGCACGTGCTCAGGTGGCACAACAGTCGGTAAGCTGGCAAGCGCAAGCGCTGCTGCAGCGTTGCCAGACCGGCTGAAGCTGTAGGTGACTTTCGGAAATGGGCACACAGGTGGCGCACCTTCACCAGTAGCTCAGGGAAATTGGGGTAGGTTTTCTGAAACTGCTGAACAACTAAGTTGAAGACATGGGCCAGGCATGGTATGTGTGTGAGGTTGGCCAGCTCCAAAGCCACCATCAAGTTGTGGCCGTTATTAGAAATAACAACGCCGAGTTGTAGGTTGAGTGGCAAGAGCCACAGCTCAGCCTGTTCCCTTATGCCCTGCCATAGCTCTGCAGAGGTGTGCTGTTTGTCAACTAGGCAAATAAGCTTCAACATGGCCTGTTGCCGCTTCCCGACTGCTGTGCTACACTGCTTCCAGCTACTGAATGAAGTCTAACTGGAGCTGCAAGATGCGAATTCTGCAGTGGAAGTAGAGGAGGAGAAAGAAAAGGAGGGGTTGCAGCCGCTCCTGTAGGTGGTTCCTAAAATCTGGATGGAAGTAGGGCCTGCAATCCTTGGTGTCGGTGGCACCTGTGCCATCCCAGGGTACGACTTGCTCCCAGCCTCCACAACGTTCACCTAGTGTGTCGTCAGGGATATGTAGCGTCCCTGGCCAAAAGCACTTGTCTATGTGTCGTTAAGTGGACCTTCCCTGTAACTGCGTTTGTCAGGGCACGGATTTTGTTTCGGAACACATGCTAGTGTAAGGCGGGGACGGCACCTCGGGAAAAATCGTGGCAGCTGAGGACTGTTGAAAGTTGACCTGAACTTCAACTGGAAACCGGACCCCATTAAATCAATGGAGTCCCGAACTTCACTTTATTATTTTCCATTATAACATGGTCATAACGGAAAATAATAGCATTCTTAAGACTTAAAAATCTTAAGAATGCTAAATAAACTGGCCATTCAGGGGTTAAAAAATAATTTAAAAAAACCTCTCCTCATCCATTTGATTGCGCAGCCGGTATCCACTTTTTTCTTCTTTTTGCTGGACCTGCAAAAGGACCTGCGCTGATGTCACCGCGCACATCACATGGTAAGCGCGGTGACGTCATCGCAGGTCCTTTTGCCGGTCCTGCAGAAAGAAGAGGATACCGGCTGCACGATCAAGTGGATGACGTGAGTTTTTTATTTATTTTTAACCACTGAAGGGCTACTGTATTTAGCATTCTGTTTTAAGAATGCTTTTATTTTTCGTTATAACCATGTTATAACAGAAAATAATAAAATTTAGTGAAAAAGTTCAGTACACCTCTCTCATCTCTAGTTCAGGCTATTTGCTAGTAACACAATGCGCCATCTGGTGTCTGAATGTTGTATTGCAAGTTAGCCAATTTAGATATAACGTCAATTCGTGACACACATCTCAGGACATGTTGAGATAAGTGATCAGTTAAAGGGATATTCTCATATTAGACAATGGGGGCATATCGCTAGGATTTGCCCCCATTGTCTTATAGGTGTGGGTCCCACCGCTGGGACCCGCACCTATATCCAGAACGGAGCGGGGAGCGCTGCGCCTGGAGGACCCCGGGTTTCCGGGGGTCCGGCCACCACCAGGCACAGCTCCCCGCTGAGCTCATAGAAATGAATGGGAGCGCAGCGCGCAAGCGCGGCCACCGCTACCATTCAATTCGATGGAGCCGACGGAAGTAGCCGAGCCAGAGCTCGGCTATTTTTGGCGGCCCCATAGAAATGAATGGAGGGTGGCTGCGCATGCGCAGTGCGCCCTCATTCAATTCGGGGGCTCTGTTCTGGATATAGGTGCGGGTCCCAGAACCGATAAGAAAATGGGGGCATATCCTAGCGATATGCCCCCATTGTTTAAAATGAGAATAACCCTTTAAGTGTGGACACATCTGTATAAGGGAATTGTTTGTTTTGTAAATGTTTGAGGTCATTTGATGTCAGATGTGTTTCTTGAATGATCACATCTCCTCCAAGAGCCTTAACTGCCTTTCTTCCAAAGCATTCCTCTTTTATAGGGGGAATTCAGCCCCTTAGCTTTTATTGATATTATTTTAAAGTCCATATTGGTAGTGTACTGGATGATGTGGTGAATTCCTTACCTCACGTAGAATCCCTGCGTACAATAGTACGAGCAATATATAAAAAGGCATTTTACCTGGTACAGTAAGCAAAGAATATAGTACATATAAAGTATATAGAAAGGAAAGAAAATGAGAGAGAAACAGTGTCGGAAGAAAACAGTACATAAGTGTACAAATCCCCGTGGATCTAAGCACAATATCTCCTCATGTCCTACTTCAAGTGGCCTTGGCGAGAGGCCTGAGCCAAGGAACGGTGATGAAAAAAGCTCCTCGGAATATCCCAATGTGAGATTAGTTCTTTGACCAGACTCTGCATGGTGGGAGAAAGGAGGATCAGGGTGAGGATGCGGTTGCCCAGACTCTTGGCTACTGAGACTGGACTTTGTGGAAGAGGGGGTGGTGCTGAACCGACTGGAAGCATTATCAGCTGAAATCCAACCGACTACCTGCTCACACTGGTGTGGTGACAAGAGTTGTATATTGCGCCGCCCTGAAAACTGTGACATGAAGCTAGGAGTTTTGGATGACTTTGTTTCTTGGGCTCTGCCAGCAGGCACAGTTTCACCGCACCCAGAGCCATGGCCTCTGCGTTCACCATCAGCAGCACACCCACTTCCCCATCCCTTAGTGCTCGCCTTGCGCGTATTGTATAGTGCATATGCAACTTGGTCACAACTACAGTACTGCAGATTTTTAATAACTATATGATCAGAAAAATTTAAACGAATGTCCAATACTCTGAATGCGCCAATGTTATAGAGCAGCCACAAATGAGGAACTGCGGCTTAAATTAACGGTATTAAATGTAACAACGGATGTCAGCTACACAGACTTTTGAATGATTGTAATACTCTGTGCACCTAGCATTACTGACAGGGCACAAAAAAATGCATAAGGCTTTAACAATGGACTTTTGTGTCTTTTGAACAATAACACTAACCCTGCCTGTAGAAATTCTATCCCTACACAGGTCCCTCCTTGCGCAAATGTTATACAGCAAGATGCAAAACAAGTACTGCAGGCTTAATAGCAGAAATTATAGCAAAGTATGTGAGGTATATAGTATACAGAGAGTATCCTACAGCAAACAGCATCAGCAGCACATGTGGCATTAATGGCAGGCCAGCTAGCGCTATTTTCAACACCTTTAAAGTCCTCCAAAATAATAAAATGTAGATTTGTGCCAGATATAATAGCCCTTAAAAGGTCTTTGTTTAGTGATTTCTATCCCTGCCTAGCGTGCTTCTTTCCCTACACTGTCTGTCCCTGCATGCAGCAGCTCTCCCTGTCTAACACTGGCCAGGTCACATGTCACCGGGTGCTTTATAGCACCCGGTGACATGTGACCCGGCCAGCCAATCAGTGTAATGCCAGTAGCTAAGATGGCTACTGGCATTACACTGAATGCCATCCCTCCCCGCATGCTAATTGGCTAATTAGCGTGCAGGGAGGCGACTTGAGCATGGCGCTCGAGCAAACGCGGTATTCGGCTAAATACCGCGTGTTCCCAAGCACCGCCATGTTCGTCCGAATAGTGTATTCGGCCGAATATGTTCGCTCAACACTAATGAGGAGATTATGATTTTTTTTCTACTGCCATTTCAAGGAAAATTGATTAGTCACCTCTAGAGATGAGCGAATCTATTCACCGCTTCGTGTATTCATTTCGAATCCTCCTTATTTCCTACTCTGAAGCAAGTCCAGATTTTTTTAGATTGCTTCGTACAATTCTTAAATGTTCTTAAAATTTTGAACACTAATGCTACGTATGTTTCCTTCTTACCCCAAGTCCCCCAAAATAAGGAAAATGACAATACGCCCCCTCAAGAGCGGGAAAGTGAACATATGCCCCCCTCAGAAGCAAGAAAACCCAACCCGGTCCACCGGGAACTAACTATTTGCAAGTATAGGGAGTGAAGACTCCTCCCTCATTACTTCGCCCTCCTCTCCAGTTCAAGCCAGCGGTCAACAAGACAGCTTGGCGCACCAACTATGTCCAATGTGGGGAGAGATGGTGTGGGGTAGCGACCCCAAACCACCGGAGAGGCCCAAAGAGATCAGAGTGGCACAAGTGACCCCGAGAATCGCACGGGAACCGGAGGTGTCGGCAGTGCTGGCCGGTGCCTTGGAGGTGGCTGGAGCATTCACTCGGCCGCCCAGGAGGAGAGCACCTTCCATGCAGAAGAATCCCATCGTTCCTGCATCCGTGACAGCCCACGTCCAGACCCTATGGGACTATAAGAAAGTGGTGGAGGACTGGGTCATCTAAGTAACATAAAAAAGTAGAGGCAGCATCCAAATCTTGCGGTGAAAAAAAGTGACCTTTTATTCCATCACAATCCCAACACCTTGCTACGTTTCGGCTATACCTTAGCCTTTCTCAAGCATACATATACATGTGTATACAGACCTTAAATACCCAAACACCAGTGACATCACTGGTGGTAACCAGGAAGTGGTTGCTACATAACATCGTTGTACATAAATATTGTAAACATATATATGCCACAGAGTTATACATCATTAAGTAATGATCACTCTCAAACAAGATATTATATTTGAAACATGGAGCCAGAGATAAAGCCTCTCTCATACCTTATAGTACTTCCGTTCATATCCCTAACATGGCACCTTGTTATGCACGTACTGATCACGTGTGTAGTTGTGGTCACATGACCCGCTCATTTACATTAGTGTAAACATCCCGCCGTAATCGCAGGGAAATTGGCAAAAAGTAAAGTCCGCAAATAGCGAATATTTACAAGTAACTCCGTACGCATAACATACGCCGAGGGAAGTACATTCAGGAAGTACGTATATGTAGCGAACATGTGACGAATAACGTCACGTTGCCTAGTAACCTGATGCTACAAGGAGCAATAGGCCGCAATCACGTGACAGGTGACGTCACGTTGCCTAGTTACCTGACGCTACAGGGAACAGTGTCGGGTATCTATTAGCACTATCCCTATATACCTAGAGCTCAACAGCGTAGGGAGAAGAGATATCTTATAATGTATGAGAGAGAACAAATCTAATGCTATTTTATGAATTATTATGATAACACATTATTTATTGACACTAATCTTTATATTTATAGTTTTATAAGTATATGTATTACTTGGTTATTTATTCACTGACACTGATTTTCATAGTTTATGGGCATTCATTATGAGAGATATTTAATTATTGCTGTGGCACTTTATTTGGCACATATTTTTGCACTTTTGTGTTATTTTTATTGTGTTTTTTGTGTTTCTTTGGTTTTTTATATATTAATTTTGACATACTGGCTTGTGTATTTGTATATTTTTGTGTTTTTTTATAGTTGCATCGATATTTCTTCTATAGACTGTAATCCTCCTGATAGACATGTATTTAATATGGATGGGAGCAATGTTCTTTAGTCTCCTTTAAGAGCCACACTAGATGCAATTGCCGGTCTGCGCTGCCGGGTCGCGATCTGGTGCATGCGCTGTCCGCTTGTATCCCGACGTGCTTCCTATGCACGTCACCATGATTGTGCTCATGCGCACGGGTGAGGGGGAGATGCGCAAGGGATGCATGGCGGCCATCATGACAGAGTCGCGCCCACATGTTAGGGCAGACAGGTGATTGCAATGTGATTAATTTTTAAACATACTACTGTATATATACCGTGGGCTACTATACTGGTATGCCTCCTGACATTTGGCTATTTGGACCATATGTATATTCTTTGGTCTTGTATATTTTCAATATATATGGACATTGGTTCTAAGTGTGAACAATTGTTATATGGTGATCATTTGAATGTGGTATAAGATCTGCATATACCATTATCAGGCAACTATTGTAATACCCTTTATTTTGGGTTTTGAACATCAGGTTATTTTAACCATTCATGTATACGGTTCTGTGTACTCAATGTGTATAGATAGATCTTGTGGAGATATGTTTTTGCAGGAGATAATTACATTACTATCTTATCTATAACTATATGATCAAACTCGGCCTTTACTGTTTGGATCTATTATATATATGCTTTTTCCAACACAATTAATGATACCAAAAGAAGGTTATGCGGATTACTGGAAATCAACTTAGTGAGCAAAAACCATTAAAACATCACTTTTAATAATTTTGATTAAA
This sequence comes from Rhinella marina, assembly GCA_900303285.1. Taxonomy (NCBI): domain Eukaryota; kingdom Metazoa; phylum Chordata; class Amphibia; order Anura; family Bufonidae; genus Rhinella; species Rhinella marina. The sequence continues at coordinate 31,811 of ONZH01003175.1, forward strand.
ACGTGTACGTAATAGTACTACCACATGTCTGTGAATTTACAAAAGAAAATATACAAAGCAGTGACAATTGGTCGATTCAGGAAAGGGAGGAGGGGGGGGGTGGAGATGTCTGGCCCTACAATGGCTCTGATCTCGGCTCAGCCCAAGGGAGCCACCTGGATGGTAGGTGACCCCTGTCCCCGTCCCTAAACCTGTATAGCCCTAAGACCCCATTCACACGTCCGTATGTGTGCACATCCTGGAAAACGGTCAGTTTTTTGCGGATCCATTGTTCCGCAAAAAGCTCTGTTTTGTCCAGGACATCCGTTCCGTTTTTCTGTAAAAAAAGGAAAGGATGTATCCATATGTCATCCGTTTTTCCGCAAAAAACGGAAGGATGAATAACATCTTTTTTTTTCCACCCCTCCTGGAACGGAATCCGCAAATGCGGATGACATGCAGATGCACATCGGCATGTCATCCGCATTTTTGCGGACCCATAGACTTTCATTGGGCTACGGACCGCAAAACAGGAGGGAAAGTAGGACAGGAGGATTTCTGTTTGTGGATCCGCAAAACGGAACGGAACAGATTAACAGATACATCCTTTCCTTTGGCTAGAAAGACTGGAGGGGCTGAAACACATCTTCAAAAACTTTGATTCATATGCTACAATGAAGAATACACTGTGCTGAATGGAGAAACGTCTGCTGGGATTACTTATACACTATTCTCAGGATAGGTCGTCAATATCAGATTGGCGGAGGTCCGACACCCCTGCCGATCAGCTGTTTGAGGAGATGGCTTGCGCAGTGTGCACGTTCCAGCTCCCTTCTCTCTTCTTGTTCACCACTACTCTCCCATAGACATACAGCGGAGAGCAGGAAGAGAGAAGGGAGACGGCATGTGTACACTGCGAGAGCCGTCTCCTCACATAGGTGATCAGTGGGGGTTTCGGGTGTTAGACCCCCACCGATCTGATATCGATGACCTATTCTGAGGATAAGTCATCAATATTAACCCTTCGGAGTTAAGGCTTATGTTCATTTTTGCATTTTGGATTTTTCCTCCCCACGTTCCAATAACCATAATGTCACAATTTTTTTAATCTTTAATTATTTGTGAGGAAAAAAACAATTCTGTCAAGGTTTTTTGGGTTTTGTCTTCACAGTGTTTACTGTGAACTAAAAAAGACCTGCCATCCTTATTCGGTGGTTCCATACAACTGTGGTAATACCAAACCTGTATAGGTTGTCTTACTACTTAAAAAAAAAAAAAAAAACTTTTGAAAAAATTCTAAATTTTCTTTGCAAAGCCATAACTTTTTTATATTTCGGTCTACAAAGCTATATGAGGGCTAGTTTTTTGCGTAACACACTATATTTTTATTTATTGGTATCATTTTTGTAGTATGTACGGCGTTCACCGTACGGGAATTTTTTTTTATTGTTGATATATTTTTATATGTAAAATTGGGAGAGGGGGCTGATTTAACTTTTATATATATATTTTTTTTTTTTTTTTTATTAAACTTTTTTTCACTTTTTTTAAAAAAATAACTATATGCCCATTAGGGGCCTAGTACATGGGATCTTTTGATCCTGTCTCCTATTTACTCTAGCACATCTCTATTAGGGCTCATGCACACATTCATTCTGCCTTCATTCACAGGTGCCACAATATGTGTTGATCGCGTCACTTTACGAGTTAAATGTCGGGCGCAACGCAATCTTCACTCTCTGTCAGGTCAGGTACATCCCCTCAGGCATTATGACGTACACTTATGTCATAATACGTAAAGGGGTTAAAAGCCCGGACAAACCCTTTAATTTACAGCCATAGCATTTCCCACATTCTGTATATTAAATAGGCTTCTCTCCTGTGTGAATTCTCAGGTGTCTCACAAAACTTAATTTCTCACTAAAACACTTCTCACATTCAGTGCATGAAAATGGCTTTTCTCCTGTGTGAGTTCTCAGATGTCGAACAAGATTTGATATTACACTAAAACATTTCTCACATTCAGGACATGAATATGGCTTCTCTCCTGTGTGAGTTCTCAGATGTGTATCAAGATGTGCTTTCCGATTGAAATACTTTTCACATTCAGGACATGGAAAAGGCTTCTCTCCTGTGTGAATTCTCTGATGTTTAACAAGAATTGATTTTTTACTAAAACACTTCTCACATTCGGAACATGAAAATGGCTTCACTCCTGTGTGAATGCTCAGATGTTGCACAAGACTTGATTTATCAGTAAAACACTTCCCACATTCAGAACATGAAAATATCTTCTCTCCTGTGTGAATTCTCTGATGTTGCACAAGATTCGCTTTGTGACTAAAACACTTCTCACATTCAGAACATGAAAATGGCTTCTCTCCTGTGTGAATTCTCAGATGAATCTTAAGAAGATCTTTACGTTTAAATGACATCCTGCATTCAGGACATGGAAATGGCTTCTCCCCTGTGTGAATTCTCTGATATATAGCAAGATATTGTTTCTGAATAAAACACTTCTTGCATTCAGGACACTGAAAGGGCTTCTCCCCTGTGTGAGTTCTCATATGAGTCTCAAGATAATGTTTATGTTTAAATGACATCCTACATTCAGAACATGAAAATGTCTTTTCTCCTGTGTGAATTGTCAGATGTGTATCAAGATTTGCTTTCTGCTTAAAACACTTCTCACATTCAGGACATGGAAATAGCTGCTCTCTTGTGTGAATTCTCTGATGTTTCACAAGACTTGATTTATAACGAAAACATTTCCCACATTCTGAGCATAAATATGGCTGCTCGCCAGTATGAGTTCTCAAGTGTATTTTAAGATGATGTTGATTCTTAAGCCACTTCCCACATTCTGAACATGAACTTGGCTTCTCTTCTGTGTGAGTTTTCTGATGTTCAGCAAGACTTGATATCACATTAAAAGTTTTTTCTCTTTCAAAACATGACCTTTCATCTTTCTGAATTTCTTTATGCACAAAAGGATTAGTAATATTTTCAAAATCTTTCCCAAATTCAGAATTTGCAGACATCTCATCCAGATTATGCCCAGTTCTATTATTGCTAATTCGTGATTGATTACTTTCTATTTTATAAGAAGGAGATAGAATTAGATGACCTTGGGAGCCTTTTATCCAGTCTTCACCTGGAGAAAGAAAAATGTTATAAGATAAAAGGTTCTCTTTTTCCTAATTACACACAAACAGTTAAAATATAATTAACATGCAGATAAAAAATGTACCAACATTATAAATACTAACTGCATACTTAAGGCATCAAATGCATTAAATAAAATAAATCTGTCACCAAATTCTGTCTGACACACGCAGGACCATCATTGACATTGATCACTAAAGTCATATTTACTCTGCACCAATTTCCTAAATTTTTTTAAATGACAGTTTTACTGATTTAGTGATTACATAACTAGTGTTAAGCAAATCAAAGCTGACAAAGTGCAATTTAATCCAAATTTCAGAAAAAATTAGATTCACCACAAAGCTAAAAATTCCTTGTGTGTCGTGGTAACAAACCAATTGTCCCTGAAATGGCGGTAAAAGTATAAGAAATCATACTTACATCATCCGTTTGAGAGCGAAGAGGCTGCCATGGCCATCCTGCATGAAGATCCCATTTAAAATCTTGTGTTCACCAGCCACTCAAGATTTTGCACTGCATCTTCAAGCAAGATGGCCACAACAGCCTCTTCGCAATTAAATGGATGAGGTAAGTACAATTTAATTTTTTTTTTAACTGAGTAACCCCAGAAAGGCATTAATATTGATCTCAGATACTACGATCAGCAATGAACATAGAATCTGAGAGGGTTCAATGAGGTGGATGGGTGGCGTAGTACTATGTCACAAAGCAAATTGTTTCTGTACAATTCGGCAAAGCAGACAAATTTCATTTTTAAAAACTTTGCGCATCTCTATACATAACTATAGAAATTATTTTCATTTCCCAGTTTCATAAATTTTCATTTATCTATTTATCTTTAACCCCTTCAAGATCAATCCAGTATTCACCATAAAAACATGGACACATTTTGCAAATCTGACATGTTTCACTTTGTGATAATAACTCTGGAACAATTTCACTTATCCAAGAAATTCTGAGATTGGTTTCTTGTGACATATTGTACTTCATGTTAGTGGTAAATTTGAATATTTTTTTTTTTTACCTTTATTCATAAAAAATGTTCAAATTTACTGAAAATTTGGAAAAAATCACTATTTTCTAAATTTGAATTTCTGTGTTTTTAAGACGGATAGTGATACCTTATAAAATAATTATAACATATCATTCCCCTAAATGTCTACTTTATGTTGGCATCAGTTTGTAAATGTCTCTTTATTTTTTTAGGACATTAAAAGACCTTGAATTTTAGAAACAATTTTTTAAATTAAAAAAAAAATATTTACAAAGAAAATTTCCAAACCCACTTTTTAAAGTACTAATTCAGTTATGAACTCTTTTTGTGGTGCTTACCTAATATAAACCACCTATAAATAATCCAATTTTAGAACCTATTCCCCTCAAAGTATGACATTTGAGATGTTTGGTGCAAAGTACTTCAATACAGACTCGGAAAACTGACTTCAGATATTACCCTCATGAAATATAATATATAAAGTCTTCGTTGAACAGGACAGCTATGGTCACATGATCAAGGCCAATAGATGAGGCAGCATTCTTTTACTACATAACGCTCATTGGGCGCTACTGTATATAGTCTGGAAAAGAGGCCAGACATTGTTATAAATCAATTGTATCTCTCTTCTGTAAGGGGCATATATTTCTATATTTCAGGTTTATTATAGCTTTGGCAGCAAAGTCAAGGAGTTTTTTTGTGGATTGAGGAACTGCATCACTTGTTGAGGGCAGTTAATGGGCCATATCTAAAGGGGTTCTCTAAGAAATAATAAAATAACATTATTATTCAGAAATATTACTTTACTATGAACACATCAAACATTTTATTGTTTATAATGGCTTATCTTGTCTATAGGCCGAGAATAAAATTGAAATAGAATAAAATTGCCACAATCCTATAAGTACAAAGAAGTCCTAATCACACAGCAGGAACAGCAGAACAAAGGAACTATATAACCTGTTGAGGGCAGTTGATGGGCCATAACTAAATGGGTTCTCTGGGAACTAATAAAATAACATTACTATTACGAAATATTACTTTACTATTGTGACACAGTGAAGGGTATGTCAGTAGATGGGAGGTATTTTCCTCCCAGCATATGCTGCAGACACTGATTGCAGCAAGGTGAGGTCAAGCACTGGGCAGGATTTTACTTGCTGGTCCAGGCTTTGCAGTTGCCCAACTCTCATAAGAAGTAGCAGAGTGTGATATAGCTGTGTCTATTGTGTCCCATTGGTACATGGATCCCAACAGCCCCTAGAGACTGTTACATGAACCCAGGTGGGGAAGTGAGGCTTTGACACATATTTCTCATGGTAAAATCACTAGAATCTGTTTTCTGATTGACATTGTTTCTGTATGGCATTTTTAAACACATTTTATATCAGATTGGCCTAGTGCCAGGGATATGAAGGAATCTCACCATGAAACTCTTGTAACCATTTGCTTTTCTAATCATTTTAATATAGTTCCAAATTAGGTCGGTGATTTCCATGTTCTCTGCACAGTTACAGGTATGTACTATCACATGTATGGACACTGCGTGTACAATTACTTACACACTACTGTGCAGACAATCACCAGTCATTGCTGCCATCACTGAACCCCCAGGAAAGAGTTATTCCCATTTCCTCCCCTTTGCTGGGTCTGATTCTAAGGTTCAGAGCAAGAAATGAAATACAAGAAGAAGTGTAGAAAATGTGTATTTTAAAAGGTGGAAAATCAGATTCCAGTTATGATGGGAGTTATATGGAGATATACATGGAGACATACACAAGAGACATTACAGAGACACATTGTTCTTATACACAGCACAGATTAAATTATCTAATAATTACTTCCACTTACAGTCAGCTCAGTCATACTTACCAGACATGGACCCTCCACACACATTAAGGACTTGATCTCCAGTCAGTGTCTTCTCCTCAGCAAGTCAGTGATCCAAGTAAATTGAACTGGTAAATTGCAGCTTTCTGGGCCCTGTTTGGCTCTTTTATACCCCTTTGGTGGCTATAGCTATCTGCTCCTCCTCTTCCCCCAGGAGATGCCCCTTCCCTCATTATAATATACAATGGAAGAATAATGGTGCCTCTTCCTCATCAACCAGTTTAGCATTTTCTGGCCTCCTGAGATGGTCCTTCATTTACACATTGTATTTGCAGGGTAGAGACCTATTGTTCACACTCATATTTAGCATCTGTAAGAGATTCCTGGGATGCTCCAAGACCTTTTCATGTGAGAATCAGTGTAAACATTGAGCATTTTACATCTTGATGAGTAGAGATGAGTGAATCTTCAAAGATTCGCTTTGGCAAATATTTGCCAAATTTTTTAAAAAAGATTTGCTTTGGATAAGAATTTATTTGGTCCAAGTTGCTTTGCTTCTATATGCTTGAAGCTTCGGACGTTAAAAAATATTCATTATTCTGGTTGTGTTCTGTGAACATTCCCGCACAAATAACAAACATACAGTCTAAGCAGGGGCGGACACAGACAACAGAGGTCCCCTGTGCAATGCCCCCCCCCCCACACACACACACACACACACACACACTCCCAAGCTAAATTCTCAACCTAACCTATGGTGTCCTAACATTACATACAGCAATACAAAACTTATAAAACATACAGGGTAAGGCTATTTTCACACATGAAGCACTACGCTCCGGCCACCTGATCTGGCAGAGAATGCAAGGAAATGGCTGGACAACTCAGGCATGCAGTGGTTTGTGTCATGCTGATTCTCTGCATTTTTGCCAGATTGTGGCCAGATCTCTGCCGGACCCCATTGCAGTTAATGGGACAGGTGGGCATTCTGCATCCAGCAGTGCCGGAGTCGGTGAACTCCAGAAGGTTGTTCTCTGCTAGAACAGTCTGCCAGAATCATTAACTCAGATGTTAAAGTAGCCTAATGCAGCGCCACATACCAATTACATCCAGTGTTGTCTCCTTTGATGTAGATGTTCTCTGTCCTCATCTTCTCGTTTCAGACCAGACCACCATGATGATTTCTTTAAGCCATCTCTTCTCTCTGCAGAGTTTGACGGACATCTTAGTTTCCTACTTTTCCATCATTCTCCTACCTTATTGAACACCCCATCCTGCCATCCCCAAAACTATACTGCAGAAACAGCCCTCCTGCAAGTACTAGTTGCACACAGATACTACCACCTTCAGTAATTATTGGCACACAGTGCTCTAAAAAATGACTGCACCCAGCAAATAGTGCCCCTGACAGTATTAGAGCATACACAATATATACATAATATCCCCCAAAAATAATTGCGCTCAGGAAACATTGTCCCTGACACTAAAGTGTAACCAAAATATTCCCCAAAAATAACTGTGCTAAGCTGATACCGTGACAGGGTGCCCCCCACAGAAACATTGAAGCCCAAATTCCCAATAGTAATAATTAGTGCCCCCAGTAAGGCCAATATTCCCATAGTTCCCTCGTAATGTGTGCCAATGCCCTGTACTGTGTGCCCAAAAAAACCCTCTTAGTGCCCCCAGTTGAGCCAAGGTCCGCATAGTGCCCTATAATTTGCGCCAGTATAAAATACTCCTATATAGTGCCCCCATAGTGCTCCTCCCCTTGTCCCCATGGTGCCTGACATAATGTGCCAGTATAATGCTCCTATATTATGACCACAATAGTGCTCCTCTTCTCCCCTTCTCCATAGTGCCCTCCATGAGTGCCAGTATATAAGATAGGGTCCCCATAGTGCTCCCCCTCTGCAAAGTGCCCCCATTTGTGCCAGTGTATAAGATAGGGCCCCTAGTAGATGCCCCCATAGTGCCCCCCCTTCTCCATAGTGCCCCCCATGTGTGCCAGTATATAATATAGGGCCCCAGTAGATGCCTCCATAGTGCTCCTCTTCCTCCTTTTCCATAGTGCCCCCATGTGTGCCAGTATATAAGATAGGGCCTCCATCTATTCCAGTCCCACCACACCTCTAAGTCTCGGGGAGTGCTTATAGCTATTAGGAATACTGTGGCGTTTCGCCTTATTGACCAGGTCATTGATACACAGGGCAGATATGTGATCCTGATATGCTCTCTTAATAATGTTATATATACTTTAGCTGCGGTATACGCACCAAATCGCAGACAAACTCGATTTTGCAAAAGAACATTTAAGCGTATCGTTGAAGTGAAACAGGGCAAATTAATTGTCCTGGGTGACTTTAATTGTACAATGAACCCTCATTTAGACTCTACCACACTTTCCAGGGGTCTTCAAACCTCCCCACTGAAATCTATCCTATGGCAAGAGGGCCTATACGATGTCTGGAGAACGTTGCATGAATCTGAAAAAGATTTTTCCTTCTTTTCGGCATCACACAACTGTTACTCCAGAATCGACTATATATTTACGGATCAGCATACCCTTCTTCTCGCATTAACGGCCGATATTGGAGATATCACATGGTCTGACCATGCGCCGGTCACTATTAGATTAGAGGAAACCTTCAAACATTCCGCCACTTCACCTTGGCGATGTAACTCCCATGTATTATTGACCCCTGCACATAGACAGTCCATTGAAACTGATCTCAGGTCATTCTTCGCCTTGAATGTGGGATCAGTCCAGGATCCGTTCATTCTTTGGAATGCACATAAGGCGGTGATTCGGGGCTCTTTTATAAAACTCGCACATGTCCTTAAAAAGAAAAGGGAGCAGACAACCAGTACCCTCTTACAAGACATACGTAAACTAGAGACGTGCAATAAAATGACCCAATCCCCAACACTGAAAGCCCAACTTGTTAAAGCAAGACAACAACTTAGAGACCACCTGTTAGATGACTACAATAAACACCTTTTCTATACTAAGGCACGCTATTACTCACAAAATAACAAGGCCGGTAAACTACTGGCAGTCAGGCTTAAGGATCAAACATCGAAATCACGTATTCCCTTTTTGGTGAATCCTACAGACCAATCTAAAATATCTCATCCCACTGAAATAGCAAAACAATTTCGGAAATACTATGCTTCATTATATAATTTGGTCTCCGATCCTTCCACAGCGCAGCCCTCCCACACAGATATACGAACGTTCTTAGATAGGATTAATCTCCCTACCCTTACACCCACACAACTTGAGCAACTGAATGCTGACTTCTCTATGTCAGAACTCACTGCTGCCATTAACTCCTTACCGTCTGGTAGGTCGCCCGGCCCGGATGGTCTGCCAGGTGAATACTATAAAGCATTTAAATCTGTACTGTCTCCCCATCTGCGCCTCATATGCAACAAAGCTATGCTAGATGGTAAACTGCCTAGTGAAAACCAAGAAGCCTTAATTGTCACCCTGCCTAAACCTGGTAAATCCCCTGATAGACCTCAAAACTTTAGGCCAATATCACTTTTGAATGTGGACGCTAAACTTTATGCAAAACTCATAGCCCTGAGATTAGCAGCATTGCTCCCTAACCTCATTCATGAGGACCAAGTGGGCTTTACTAAAGGCCGTCAGGCATATGAGAATACAAGGCGAGTGTTAAATGTATTGCACTATGTTAACCGTACAAGTACCCCTGCATTGTTTGTGTCGCTGGATGCCGAGAAGGCGTTTGACCGCATAGTCTGGTCATATGCTTTCTCGGCGCTTGAGCGATATGGGTTCCAAGGACCAATTCTGGGAGCGATAAAGGCCTTATACCGGAGGTTAAAGGGGTTCGAATAGGTGATAGGGAACACACCATTTCGCTATACGCGGATGATATGATACTAACATTAACAGACCCTGCTCGATCCCTTGAAAGAGCTTTGGAATGGATAAGCAAATTTGGGTGTATATCGTTATATAAGCTTAATACTTCTAAGTCGCAAGCCTTGGCACTCTCTCTATAATGCTCTTACTGCCCAGACTCATGTACCTGTTCCGCACGGTTCCCATAAAGATCCCGAACAGGTTCTTTCATGATGTCCAACAATGTGTGTCACGATTTATCTGGTCTAATCATAAACCCAGGATTGCTTACTCTATCCTATCAAAACATAAGTCATCTGGTGGTTTAGGGGTACCGAACATTAAGGCATACTACATGGCATTACCGCTAGAAGCGATCTCAAAATGGAAACAGGGAATAGTGAACAACTGGATCCATATTGAAAATTTTATGGCACATCCCACTTCTCTCAATGCTCTCACCTTTGTTCTCCACAAACCCCCACCTATGCAAAGGAAACTGTCTCCACTAACGTCCAATACTCTGAAATATTGGAGGGAGTTCCATTTGCATATAACTGAGACCGTTTCCAAATCGTGGGACACTGTACCGTTACAGTATGTGAGTATCTTTGTTTCAGATCTGGATGTTTGGCCCTGGGTGGATAGAGGACTTACCCGTATCTCTCAATTGTACAAAGACGACATATTCCTATCCTTTGAGCAATTGAGAGACAGTTACTCCCTCCCTAAATCAGACTTCTTTAAATATCTGCAAATAAGACATTTCTTATCGGACAACCCTATGGGGGTCACTGCGGGCAACACTGACCTGTTGCGATGCCTCAAAGGGAAGTCTAAAATCCTGAGACATAAATATGGATTGATCGATTCACATTCACAATTTAGCAAATCTCATCCATATTCCTCCTGGGAGACAGACCTGGCAATCACATTTGACTCTAAACAGTGGACCGCAGCGCTCCGCCTAATCCATCTATCTTGTAAATGTAACACTCATTATGAGGCAGCCATGAAGACGCTCCTCCGGTGGTACTTAACTCCAGATAGATTACATAAAATCTTCCCTAACTCATCACCTCAGTGCTGGCGTCACTATGGACACATCGGTACAATTTATCATACACTATGGTCCTGCCCCAAAATTACGTATTTTTGGTCTGCGGTGTTTCAGGTTTTGACTAAAGTGGTCAACTATCCTATAATACCAGCTGCTCATACTGCTTTGCTGTTTATTGATCTGGACAAGCTTCTAACACGTGACAGAGTGTTAGGCTGTAAGATCCTCATTATTGCAAAATTGGTATTAACCAGACACTGGAAAAGCACCGCTGCTCCATCTGTGGATGAGGTGATTGCCACGGTAAACACCACCTATAAATATGAGAAAGCACTTACACCAGCTATCATGTCCTTCAAAACATTTCAATCCACATGGCAAGCGTGGACTGCGTCTACGTATTGGACGCCCTCCTGAGGTTCCTAATAATCTTGCACTCACATAACTGCTCACCTCTCTTTTCCTTCTCTTGATTTACATGTTATCTCCTCCTGGCAGAAATCCGTTGTTATTATTGTTATTGTTTATTACTGATGCTGTTATTTGTTCCTTACTGCATTATGTGTACGTTGCAGCTAATTTATCTAATATGCTTGTAGCTGTACACTACCCAATAATTGCACTTGTGCTGTATTATACTTGCATTGTTTTCATTGCAGTACTGCTGTCATTATCATGAGACATGTGATGATTTAACATGTCTACTGTTATAATGCTTGATATATCCTGAAAATTAATAAAAAACTATTTGAACAAGATAGGGCCTCCATAGTGCCTTTAAAGTGTGCCAATATATAAGGGGTCCCTATAGTGCACCCCATGTGTGTCAGTATATAGAATATTACCCCCATGTGTGCTAGTATATAAAATAGGGACCACCATAGTGCTCCTCTCCCTCCATAGTGGCCCCCTGTGTGCCGGTACATGAAAGAGGCCCCATATTGTACCCTCATGTGTGCCAGTATATAAAATAGTGCCCCATTATAATGCTTATCCCATCCATAGTGCCCTCACTGTGTGCCAGGGCCCTTAGCATAGCGTAAATGAAAAAAATAAACACTTATACTTACCTCCACGACCCTTTCAGAGAGGCGATGCAGGTCTCTTCCAGCCTGTGTGCCGCACTGTAAGGCTCAAGCAGCATGATTATGTCATCACATCATATGTGCCAGCCTCTGATAGGCTGCAGCCTATCAGAGGAACGGGGAAGGGAGACGCCTCTCCCTCTCCTGCCCCGCATCAGCACAGGCATCTCTATCTCTACAGATACAGATTAATATAGAGATGAGCACTAATCTCTCCCTGCCTCTGGCAAGAAGGGCCTCCCTCCCGCCCTGGGCCCCTGTGCAGCCAAAGTGTTGTTAAAAGTACGCTACTTAACTGAATACGTACGCATGAGCGTACCCATACACTGCGAACATTCCTGTAAAAAATAAGGAACATAGAGTATGGTGTTGTTAAAGGTACGCTACTTAACTGAATACGTACGCATTACGGTAAAAATTATCAGATGCGTAGCATTAGTGTACAAAGATTTAAGAACATTTAGTAGAAGATTCGTACGAAGCAAATCTGAAAAGATTCTGATTCACTTCGACGTAGAAAATAACGAAGGTTCGTAACGAATATACAAAGCTGCGAATAGATTTGCTCATCTCTACTGATGAGATGCCTTCCATCCAGACTCTCCATCTATAATTCACATATATGAAAGTCGCCATTTAAGGATGAGCAAAGATCCTATTCTTCAGCGTCTTATGTGGATCACTGACTTACTGAAGTTAATAGGTCCACACTGTGCAGAAGGCTGGTATAAATATTTTGTGGATTGGAGGATTGCAGACTGAAAAACTGACACGGTTGTGTGCATGGAACCTCAGAGGGAAATACCTATGTGACAACTTTAGGGCTCTTTCACACGAGCGGATGCTGTCTGGGGAATCTGCTCTATGACAAGCAGAGAGCCAAGCCCCGTTCAGGACAACAGAGGCACGGAGCATTAACATGATATATAATGCTCCGGTCCTCTGTGTGATCTTTTTACTACAAAATTACAGTGACAACTTTATCTTACTGTGATTTTGTAGTATAAAGGTCATAGAGAGGCATAGAGCATTATTAATCATGTTAATGCTCCGTGCCTCTGCTGTCCTGAACAGGGCTTGGCACTTTGTCACGGAGCGGATACCTCTGACGGCATCCACTCGTGTGAAAGAGCCCTTACACAAGTGTTTGTTGTTATTAAGGGTGTCAGGTTGCTACTTTTAAGTTGTAAATGATACATTTAGCATGACAGACTCAATCAGACAACCATCAACATAATTTAAATTTTATGTTTTTTTGTTAAATTTATACCAATTATTAAAATCACAGACATTTCTATCTATCAACTCGTATTATGTCAGCTTTCTTTATTTTTAACACATCTACTGCAAAGTCCACACTATCTGCTCTGTAATTCACTAGTAGCCATCACCATGATACACGTTCAGGTTGTCCTCACTGGACTGTGGCTTCATCTCCAGTTCTGAGAATGTACAACCCTTGGCAAAAATTATGGAATCACCAGTCTCTGAGGATGTTCCTTCAGTTGTTTAATTTTGTTGAAAAAAAAACAGATCACAGACATGACAAAAAACTAAGGGCATTTCAAATGGCAACTTTCTGGCTTTAAGAAATACTAAAATAAATCAAGAAAAATAATTGTGGTAGCCAGTAACAGTTACATTTTTAGAACAACCACAGGGAATAAATTATGGAATCACTCAATTCTGAGGGAAAAAAATATGGAATCACCCTGAAAATTTTCATTACAAACAATAACACCCATGAGATTAAGGCTACATTCACACGTCCGTATGTGTGCACATCCTGGAAAACGGTCAGTTTTTTGCAGATCTGTTGTTCCGCAAAAACTCAGTTTTTCCAGGACATCCGTTCCGTCTTTCCGTAAAAAACGGAAAGGATGTATCCATATGTCATCTGTTTTTTGCGGATCTGCAAAAAACGGAAGGATGAATAACATCTTTTTTTTTTTCACCCCTCCTGGAATGAAATCCGCAAATACAGATAGAAGCGGATGCCTTTCCGCATGTCTTCCGCATTTTTAGCGGATCCATAGACTTTCATTGTGCTACGGACCGCAATTCGGGAGAAAAGTAGGACAGGAGGATTTCTGTTTGCGGATCCGCAAAACGGAACAGAACAGATTAATGGATGCGGACAACATACGGTGCAATGTCCGCAGATTATCAGGACCCACTGAAATGAATGGATCCGCAAAATATCTGCAAAAACCGTCCGCAATTGCGGAACGGAATGCGGAATAGATTGCGGATGTTTTAAACGGACGTGGGAATGTAGCCTAAATCTGCTTGTTAGTGTCCAGGTAAAAAGGAGTGATCACTTGGAGAGCTGCAACAAGTGGACTGACGTGAATCATGGCTCCAACACCAGAGATATCAATTGAAAAAAAGGAGAGGATTATCAAACTCCTTAAAGGGGGTAAATCGTCACGCAGTGAGGATTTTCTCTGTATGTAAAAAATGCCCTTTGAAGTCTATGGGGAAAACCACTCTACAGACGGTGCGGAATCACACACACCATTGACTTACTGCAGATTTTAAAATCCACCTGGCAGTTTAATAACTGCTCAGAAGAAAAAAGGAAATTGTACATGAGATTTATCAAATCCACATGGAATCTGCAATGTGTGCAGTTACCCTAATGGACAGTTACAGATAGGGTTGTAAAAGCGTTGTTGTGCACTTCTACTGTTTTAGTAAAATTTTTGCACCTGAACTTTTTTGTGCTTTGTTTGCAAAAAAAAAACCTCCTGCTCCAAATGTTAGCTGAAAGTCTATAGGAAATGTAAAATACAGGACGCACAAGTGTTTTTTCTTTGTTACTGGCATTTTTGTTAATTTGCAGCATACTGAGGCTAGGGCTACACGGTGACAATAAGTCGCGTGACACATAGTGCACAACTACACGACAACAGTTGTCGCGCGACATTGATGTCACACCAATGTCGCGCGACAATTTTTATAATGGAAGTCTATGGTGTCGCACTGCGACATGCGACATGCTGCGACTACGACATGAAAGTCGCAGAAAAATCTGCGTCTGTGACTGCGACATGAAAGTCGCAGAAAAATCCATCCAAGATGGATTTTTTGTGACTGTCGTGTCGCAGTCTCAGCATGTCGCATGTAGCAGTGTGACACCATAGACTTCCATTGTAAAAATTGTTGCGCGACTTTTGAGCGACACATGTCGCCGTGTAGCCCTAGCCTGAAGCTTTTGCCATTTATTTCTGGTGTTTTGCCATCTCCTTTCCTATTGGAGAAGAGCGCCAGGAGAAAGAACATATGGTTCACCCAGCCATTTAGAAAATCAATGTCACTTAAAAAATTAATTAAAAATTGAAAATCTGCAAATAATATATATTTTTAAATTTCACCTTCCTTCTGTTTTAATTCTTGTAGGAAATCTAAAGAGTTAACAAACTTTGTAAAATCAGTTTAGATTACATTGGGGGCTGTAGATTCTAAAATATGTTCATTTATGGGAGGTTTCTATTATTTAAGCCCCTCAAAGTCACTTTAGAACTGCAAATGTCCTTTAAAATTAACTATTGGATATTTTCAGGAAAATCTTAAAAATTACATCTAAAATTCTAAGCTTTCTAACGTCGTAAAAAAAAAAAAAATAACATTTCCAAAACTATGCCAACATAAAGTGGACATATGGTGAATGTTAATGCAATTATGCAACTTAAAAGCACAGAAATTCATATTTAAAATATAATATGAAAAATATCAAAAATATTGTGATTTTTTTCCAAAATTTTCAGTAAATTTTGGATTTTTTATAAATGAAGATTTTTATGGACCCATAGACTAATATGGGCGTGCTTGGTCCACATCACGGATCAAAGTAGTACGTGTCTCCGTGATTTTTTAACTGACCCATGGTCAGTAAAAAAAAATACTGAAATGTGAACAGACATATATAAATCAATGGGTATGTGTGCTGTCTGTGGAAAATGCGACAGCACATTGACAGTGAAAAAAGAAATGTGGATAAGGCTTAAGAATGAGGTTGTGCCTGAGCTGAGGGATTCAAGGATGGAACGGCAAAACATTAACATCTAAGCTTTGAGCACAATTCTGAACCCTACTGATATTTTCCTATAAATTCTGTTACAAACTTCAATAAGATGAATCTTCTACAGTAAATATGTAATAATTGTATAAGAAAGCGGAGTTCTCCTGCTGTATGTGATATGAAGAGAAATTATGGAAATTGATGAATATTTTTTTACAGTAGTAATTAGAGGTGAACAAAGTTCTTAAAAATTCGATTCAGCTGCTTCACAGAATTTTACCAAAAAGTTCACTTTATGACTTAAATTACTTCTTTGTAAGCAGCAGGAATAATGACAGGCGAACGGAGTCATTGAATCCCTCAGATGGTGTATTTATTGCTGATGGCAGCATCTGAGATGAATATTCAGGCCTTTCAAGGGTTGATGACTTAAAAATAAATTGTACTTAACTTATCCATTTGAGCTCAAGAGGCTGCAGCCGCCATCTTGTTTGAAGATCCAGCACAAAATCTTGCCCAAACGGCAAACTCCTCTGGGATACTGCTATAAACAATAATTCCTTTGGGACACTGCTATGAACGGCAACTCCTCAAGGATACCACTATAGTGGAAAAACTGCCTATTATTTGATATATTTACCAGTAAAGTAAAGAAAGAGAACACATTTATAAAAACCATAATGGGCATAAGAACATGGTTATAGGATGTATTAATACCAACTAACCAAGAATTACCTGGATAGTCTCATTAGGAGACCTTATTAGTAGGGAGGTGAATATATCTGTATTTTACATGTTTTTTAAGGTTTATATTTTATTGATTTTATATTTTTGTGAATAAATCTTTTATATATTCCATTAAGGGTGAGTGCCTATCTAATTTACTACAATTCTTCTCTTTTTGTGGGGTGTTTGGGTACCCGAGCTAGAGCACCCTCTGGTTTTGTCCGGTTCATTCATTGAGTGCCTCCAACAAAAAGTTTATTTTATTAGTTTATTTGAATTTGTTTAATAAGGACACAGCA
>ONZH01003176.1:0-28085 GCA_900303285.1 Rhinella marina
CCAAATGCCACCTCTAACTGTCGTCGTGCCACTCTCTATGCTGCTCTTGATGCTACTGCCACCTACACACTGTCATAGTGCCACTCTGTGGTCTGCTGATGCTACAGCTGCTTCCACTGCCACCTCTACACTGTTGTCGTACCACTCTGTGGTCTCCTGACGCTACTGCCACTGACACACTGTCGTCGTGCCACTTTGTCAGACCTTCTACAGTCACAGGCAAGTCAAAGTTGACAACGGTTGACACTTGTTCTACGTCAATTCCTCCAGCACATACATTAGTGGTGACGGGAACTTTTCCCTTGCCATCTCTGTCGTCGTACCACTCTGTGGTCTCTTGATGCTACAGCTACTGCCAATGCCACCTCTACACTGTCGTTGTGCCACTCTCTGTGCTGCTCCTGATGCTAATGCCACCTACACACTGTCATAGTGCCACTCTGTGGTCTCATGATGCTGCTGCCACCTACACACTGTCGTCGTGCCACTCTGTCAGACCTTCTACAGTCACAGGCAGGTTAAAGTTGACAATGGTTGACACTTGTTCTACATAAATTCCTTCAGCATATACATTAGTGGTGATGGGAACTTTTCCCTTGCCATCTCTGTCATCGTGCCACTCTGTGGTCTCCTGATGCTACAGCTGCTGCCACTGCCACCTCTACACTGTCGTTGTGTCACTCTGTGGTCTCCTAATGCAACTGCCACTGCCGCGTACACACTGTTGTCGCGCCACTGTGTCAGACCTTCTACAGTCACAGGCAGGTCAAAGTTTACAATGGTTGACACTTGGTCTACATCAATTCCTCCAGTACATGCATTAGTGGTGATGGGAACTTTTCCCTTGCCATATCTGTCATCGTGCCACTCTGTGGTCTCCTGATGCTACAGCTACTGACACTACCACCTCTACACCGTTGTTGTGCAACTCTCTATGCTGCTCCTGATGCTATTGCCACCTACACACTGTCGTCGTACCACTCTCTGGTCTCCTGATGCGACTGCCACCTACACACTGTTGTCGTGCCACTCTGTCAGATCTTCTACAGTCACAGGCAGGTCAAAGTTGACAACGGTTGATACTTGTTCTACATCAATTCCTCCAGCACATACATTAGTGGTGATGGGAACTTTTCCCTTGCCATCTCTGTCGTTGTGCCACTCTGTGGTCTCCTGATGCTACAGCTACTGCCACTGCCACCTCGACACTGTCGTCATGCCACTCTGTAGTCTCCTGATGCTAAAACTGCTGTCACTGCTTCCTCCACACTGTCGTTATGCCACTCTGTGATCTCCTTATGCTATTACTGCATACACAATGTCATTGTGTAACTGATGCTGCTACTTCCAACTCTACACTGTCGTTGTGCCACTCTGTGGCTTCCTGATGCTGCTACTTCCACCTCTACACTGTCGTCGTACCACTCTGTGGTCTCCTAATGCTACTGCCGCCTCCACACTGTCGTCGTGCTACTCTGTGGTCTCTTGATGCTGCTGCCACCGCCATCTCCACACTGTCGGGGGGCTGTGCTTGTATAAGTGTTTAATAGAACAGGTTCTGTAGAAATCTATGTGAAATCAGTGAATTGGTGTAAAAGGAATGCACTCTTTTGCGCTATAGTAGGATCTTGGGCCTCTGCACGGTTCTTTATAGCTGGCACTAACATAGACCTGTAAGGCTGAGTTCAGACTTGAGTTATTTGGTCAGCTTTAGCCCCATAACTGCCCAAATACGTAAAGTGTGCAGCGATTCTAAGAGCGATTCCTGTTATCTGCGTGTTATACTGGCTCACAGTATTCTTTCACTACCACAGCAGACTCCCTATGCGTGTTACTGCAAGGCACGGTGTTCTACACCACTATACAGGCTCTCTGCAGCCAGGAAGTAGCTGTTTTTTAACGCGATTCACCACAAATTTATTTGGCAAACCAACTGAATCGAATTTTTTAAAAATTCGCTCATCTCTACTCTAGACCCGAGGATCAGCTACTAACTATATACAGGTAGCAGGTAATTTCCTTGATGTGAAGGCCAGATCCCTGTATAAGGGTTAAAGGGTGAAAGCCAGGGGACCATAGGACAATGCCCTTAGAAATAGTTCAACGCTAAATCAGTTGGTTTGCACAATGGTTCCACAACGATGGTCTGTTAGAGAAGGTAGTTATTTTTTAAGGTATTTCTTTTAGTTTTATTGCTCCTATGCCCTGTTCTAGGAACTATAAACTAGCTAACTAGCTGGGCGTTGTTAGGGGCTGTGCTAGGCTTGTGGCAGAGAAAGGAGAGGTGCATCATGGGTTTCTTTGGATATAGCAACAGGAAGTCCTACATGTAGGATATAAACAAACTAGAATTATTTGTTTACATGTTGAAAACAGGTCAGGAATGTCTGAATTGTGAAAAAAGAGCATGTGGGAGATGTAGATGAGGTTAGCAACTACATAAGCATATCTGTTAAAAATCTTGTAATCCCAGTAAAAACTCTTTAGGATTTGTATGAGTGCATCTGGCAACACCTGATTTTCTTCATACTGAAAGAGATCTACAGTTAACCCCTCCACAGTCCCTATGAAGCTTTATGAGTTCAGCTTTGTCTGCAGAAAGTTTATTATGCTATCTCACTGTGAAGGCATTATTAGGACTTACACAAATCCATTATTTGGATTTACAAAAATTGTAATATCCTAGCAAAAGTTTGTACATTCACACCATATGTGAATGTACAGAAAAAGATATGAAAGCACAAATAGAAGCTAAAAAAAATAAATAGGAGCTAAATTAAAGGGAGTCTGTCAACACTATATGACCATATACAGCACTTACATGGCTCTGTTGCACACCTACATATGAATATAATGGTACCTTTGTTATTTTCTTTAGACTTGCAGATGCAGGGAAAATGCTGTTTAATTCATATGCAAATAGCTCTCACAAGTGCCCAGGGGCTGTGTTCAGTGTGTAGGAGCCCAGGCTGCTCTGCCTTCTTTCATAGTTACTTCTGCCAAGCCTCTGCCTTTGCCCGCCCTCCTTTTATGACACAAGCGAATAGGAGGGAGGGCAAAGGCAGAGGCTGGGGAGGAGTAACCATGAAAGAAGGCACAGCAGCCTGGGCTCCTACACACTAAACACCGCCCCTGGGCACTTGCTAGTGCTCATTTGCATATGAATTAAACAGTGTTTTTCCTGCATCTGCAAGTCTAAAGAAAATAACAAAGGTACTATTACATTAATGTGTAGATGTGCAACAGAGCCATGTAAGCACTGTATATGGTCATATAGTGGTGACAGACTTCTTTTAATTGCATGGAAAACACATCTCCTAATATACTCACCTTAGCTATTTCTTACATCAAGGGCATTTCTGCATCAACATAGTATGGACATAGAAATTCTTTATTGTAGGAGCAGTGAGACTATGGAACTCTCGGCCAGAGGAGGTTTAATGCTGCAATCGCTAAAAGAGTTGAAAAGTGGCCTGGTTGGCTTTATTGAAAGTAATAATACTTGCAAGTTATAGTTACTAGATTACTACAGAATGGTTGTTGATCCAGAGAGTTAGTCTATCAGATTTGGATTTGGGAAGGAATTTTCTCCCTAAAATGGGGAAAATTGGCTTCTGCCTGATGAGGGCTTTTGCCATCCTGCTTACTGCCTCCAACCTCTGCTGCTGTACTTACCCACAATGACAGAAAAATCACTGCTGAATTCTATAATATTACTGGGGAACATTTACAGGTTCTAGGAATTTCCACCAACCTACACATTTATAAATTGACTGGAAATCATTTTATTACATATTGAATTGTGTTTCAGTTTTATGGTACACTAAATTATTCATTTTCTGGTTCCATAACTCATTACTTTCTAAATTAAAAAGGCTGGTAATAACATGTGACCTATATGGCTAAACTTATCACAAAACTATAAAATAAATATATGTTTAAAAAGCACTGAAGGAAATGTTGATGTATTCTATATATTCTTTTTATACTGGGATTTTCTATTGCTTTTGGAAAATTCTATGAAAATTAATTGCACTTTATTTTTTCTCAGCTGAGAGATCAAAATAAACCTTCAAAAATCAAATTGTGACAGTTTCTTCATGTTTGAGAGGTTTTTACTTGCTGCAGGGTATTAAATATCTAAATCAAATACCACTGTAGTTATTTTCTATTTTAAATGCAACAAACAAAAGCTTTGTTCTTCTAAATGCTGGAACAATTCCATTCTAAACCAGCAATATGTGGAAGGTACACCCAGAATATTAAATGGATTTTCCTGTAGAAGATACTCCATGAATATGAAATTGCTTTTCTGTTATGTACTTGAGATGGATCTTAGATTTTTTGTTTCTCATCCAGATACCCAGATCACAAATATGGTGAAAAACAACAGAATATCTCACAGATGGAATAAATAGCTACTTGCCATCAATCCACCATTCTAATGATTAAAGTTTACCTTCAGTAGTAATAAAAAATGTATAGTTTCATGTTAGTAGTAGTAGTAATGGTAGTGGTAGTAGTGGCAGATTTGTAACATTAATAGTCATAGTCAGTAGGGGATTAGTAGCAAGGAGCAAAGCCGAGGTGGCGGCAGCAGCAGCAGCCATATGATACATGTTGGCAGGCAGCAGCATAATGGAGGCAGCAGCATCCTTACAGAAGATGATGGTAGACAGCCAACAGCGGTGACATGATGGCAGCAGTGGCATGACAGAGGCAGCAGCCATACAGACCATGTTGGTAGGAAGGCGGCAGAAGTGGCATAATGGTATGATAGAGGCAGCAGCAGCCTTACAAAACATAATGGTAGCAGGCTGCAGCAGTCGCATGATGGTGGCAGTGGAATAATGGAGAAAGCTGCAACACAGAAAATGGTGGTAAGTTGGCTGCGGCAGTGTCATGATGGCAGCAGTGGCATGATGGCAACAGTGGCGGCAGGCTGGAGGCAGCAGCAGCCATATGGAACATGATGGTAGGCACGCACAGGTTCGGACTGGCCCACAAAGGTAAAGGTGAATCCCCCTGTGGGCCCCTGAGTAAAGTGGGCCCCTAGTCTCCCACATAAGTAAATTTGGGAGCTGTGTGTGAGGAACAAGGTGAATGATTCCACCAAGATATTAAAGAGATGGAAAAGAGATACCAGGGAAAATGGAGCATCACAATGATGACAGACTACTGTTGGATGCTTCAGAGAGACATTCCAGATGCTACTCACAAGCGTAAATGCACCAAGAGGAGCCTCACAGGAAAGAAGATTTGAGTTTAGTGTGTGTGTAGGTGAGCTCATTTCAGTTCGAAAAAGGATTTTCATGAAAAAAATATAATAAAACATTAATTTTATAAGTCTATTTCCATTTTTTGAGGTATTGCCTTATTTACTGTAACACAGTTACCTAAATTGTCAGGAAATGTGATGTCTTATGACAAAATGGAGGTCATTTTCAGATTCAGCGCACCAAAAAACTTAAAAATTACGTGGAATAACCAAAACAGCTCTTGAAAAAATTTTTTTTGCAGACCTGTGAGAAACTCCCAGTTTATTATTATAGACATGATCAGAGCTGAGATGACTTCTAGGTATAGAGAAAAGGTAGCCAGTATCCTCCTTTCACCAGGACCTACCTTCTCAAAGTTGCTGCAGGGACCCACATATTCAATCATCTGGTAGCATCTTGCTGCTGTGTGAGCAGGTAATATTTGAATGTATCAGTATGGTGGGCCCCCAAAATAAATTTTACTGGTGGGCCCTAGGCACCCCAGTCCGACACTGGGCATGCATCAGCAGTGGCATGATGTTGGCATTGGCATGAAGGAAGCAGCAGCTGTACGGAACATGATGTTAGGCAGGCAACATGATGGTAGGCAGGACGGCAGGCAGACAGACAGACAACAACAGTGGCAAGATGGGACACTGTCAGCAAGCCCATATCTATTCATCGGCCTCAGCCAGACGAGTGTGAAAATCCTACCCATTCCAGGCTTGGTTCATTTTCACAAAAGTGATGTATTGGACATTGGTGGAGGACAACTTGGTCCGTTTGGGAGTCACATACCCCTTGCAGTGCTGAAAACCGTCTGTGAAATTACACTGGAGGCTGGACAAGAAATAAGAAAGACGACATGCTGTGCCAGTTTGGGCCAGTGTTCCAGTCTGCCTGTCCAGAAATCCATGGAGTCATGGAACAGGGTATGCGCCAGAGACTGGCCAGAGTGTAGGTAGGCCTGGACCTGGGCATTGGGGGATGAGCTGTTGGCTTGCTGACTGGCCTCAGCCTGGTGTGCCATTTGGAAATACTGCTCCATCATCCAGAGGAGACTGAACTGGCTGCTGCCTTGCGTCTTCTGCTGTTTGCGGTGGCTGATGGAGGGTAACTCTGCAGAGGGTTCAAGAGGGGCGTTCCTTTCAGAGATACTTTTGGTACATGTCTTCTCACTAGAGATGAGCGAGCACTAAAATGCTAGGGTGCTCGTTATTCGAGACAAACTTTTCCTGATGCTCGGATGCTCGTTTCGAGTAACGAACCCCATTGAAGTCAATGGGAGACTCGAGCATTTTTGCAGGGGACCAAGGCTCTGCCTAGGGAAGGCTGGGTGAAAACCTGGAAACATCAGAAAATGATGGAAACACCACGGAAAGAGGCGGACGTGACGGTGCAAGTGGAAGAGGCGGACGTGGCAGCGCAGACGGAGCAATGCAGGCAGACGTGGC
Source organism: Rhinella marina (assembly GCA_900303285.1). NCBI lineage: Eukaryota > Metazoa > Chordata > Amphibia > Anura > Bufonidae > Rhinella > Rhinella marina. Next base: position 6,713 of record ONZH01003176.1, read on the forward strand.
AGTGCAGGTGGAAGAGGCAGACGAGGTGGTGCAGGCGGACATGGTGGTGCAGGCAGAGGAGGCGGAGGAGGTCACCACCTTTGTTTGTTTTTTTTGTTTTTTATTTAAAAAAAAAATATTTCCACGTTGGCTGTGGACAGGCGGTACTTCTTGACCCCTACCTCTTCCTCCAAACTGCACATGTTACTAGTATGATCTGGATGCCATGTGAGGTCTAGGATCTCATCATCCTCCAAATCATTTTCAACCCACTCCTCACCCCTGCACTCCTGTCTGGTCTGCACACTGCAGAGAGCCCCATCAGTTGTCACCTGTGTTTCGTCATCATCATCGTGCTGCGGTGGTTCTCCCACGTCCTCATTCTCAAACATAATTTGTTGGGCATCAGTGCACTCAATCTCTGTCACTTCTGGGGCAGGGCTAGGGGGATGGTCTATAAAAACCACGCCAGCTGAGTTATCAAAAAGCATAAGTGACTGCTGCATGACTTGGGGCTCAGACTGCTTGGGTGATGTGCAAGGGGTGGAGGTGGAAGACAGTTGCCTGTGGGCTGCCGGTGCCAAATCTGTGCTTTCAGCAGTGGACCGGGTGGAAGACAATGTGAAGGAACTAGAGGCACACTCAGCAATCCAATCTACTAACGCCTCTAGTTGTTTTGGCCTCAATATTAGCAATATTGTGGCCTATAAAATGACACTGAACGTCTTGTTGGCTGCGTGAATGGAAGTAGTTATATATCAACAAAATACACCCTAAAACTGGTTGTTTCAAACTGCAATTATGTATATATATATATATATATATATATATATATATATATATTAGCTGAAGGACCCGGCTTCGCCTGGGTATATTTCATTTATTTCATTTACTGTTTGTGTGTGTGTGTCGTTAAAAGATATCGAGAGTGCCCGCCCCTTTAACAGTGACCTCTACAGCTCTGACTTTGGGCTTGCTTTGTAAGTGGGCTGTGTATAAGTGGAGTTAAAAAAAACGGAGTTCTGGTACTGAGTGTGAATTTGTGGGAGTGACTGCAAATAACTGTCTAGTTGATTGCAAAGGTCTTTGTTTGTTTAGTGGTTGCATTTGGTTATAACATTTAAACCCATTTTTTTTTCTCTGCTGTGTACCTGGTGAAGGGGAATGGTTAGCAATCCCAGGTGCTATAAATTACATAGCTAAACTCTTATAGAGCTTGCTCTGACTTTGGGCTTGCTTTGTAAGTGGGCTGTGTATAAGTGGAGTTAAAAAACCGGAGTTTAAGACAAGGAGCAAAAAGTAAGGTGGGAGAGATTTTCCTTGTGTGTTAACTTGATTTGTAGTCCTCCAGCTACAGCAAACCCTAATCATATATTTACTGTTTTTCTGTACTGTACTGTATATTCCCATCTAGCAGGTGCTCCATGGACAATGCTACTAAGTGTGTGTCCTGTGCAATGTATGCATGCCTTGAAGAACCATTCATGGGTGAATACATTTGCACTAGATGCAATCACGTTGCATATTTGGAAGCCCAGATCTTGGATCTAAATAAGCAGTTTGGCATACTTAGGGGCATTGAACACCTGGAGAGAGGCTTAGACCTCACAGTGCAGGCACTGGCTGGGGTCAGTGAAGAGGAGGAGGGAGGAGATGGGCAAGAGCAGGACTATCAGGTCAGCAGTTGGGTTAATGTAGTAAGGAGGGGTAGAGGGAAAAGTGCCAGGGAGGCTAGTCCTGAGCTGGAACACCCTAGTAAATATGCCTGTTTGGCTGATATTAGGGATGAAAGCCCAGGACCAGCGACACTGCAGCAGGCTGTTTCTCCTAGAAACCAGGAGGATGACCGCTGCAGGAAGGATGGGAAAAGGAGAGCAGCAAAGGCCAGACAGATGCTGGTGGTAGGGGACTCTATAATTAGGCGGACAGACAGGGTCATCTGTCGCCGAGACCGTGAATGCCGAACAGTGTGTTGTCTCCCGGGTGCTCGGGTTCGGCATATCGCGGATCGGATTGACAGATTGCTGGGTGGGGCTGGGGAAGACCCGGCGGTCATGGTACACATTGGCACCAATGACAAAGTCAGGGGGAGATGGAAGGTCCTTAAAAATGATTTTAGGGAACTAGGAGAGAAGCTAAAGTCCAGGACCTCCAAGGTAGTGTTTTCAGAAATACTACCAGTGCCACGAGCGTCACTAGAGAGACAACGGGAGATTAGGGAGTTAAATAAGTGGATCAGAGGCTGGTGCAGGAAGGAAGGGTTTGGGTTCATGGAGAACTGGGCCAACTTCTCTGTCGGCTACAGACTCTACAGTAGGGATGGGCTGCACCTTAATGGGGAGGGTGCAACTGCCCTGGGGGAAAAAATGGTTAGACGGCTGGAGGAGCTTTTAAACTAGGATCTGGGGGGAGGGTGGGGGGTAATACTAATAAGGGGGTAGATAGTGTAGATATAGAGTGGGTCATAGTCGGGGAGAGTGGGGGGTTAGTGGGGGTTGGGATTAGTGAGGAATGTAGGGAGAATATTGGGCAAAACATCAACCAAAGTAACCCAAAAACCCCGGATATTCACTTCACAGGTAATAGTAATTTAAAAAGGGGGGTAAAAAATATACATAGACCTCTTAAGTGTATGTACACTAATGCCAGAAGCCTGACTAATAAAATTGGTGAACTGGAATTAGTGATGTGTGAGGAGGACTATGACATAGTGGGAATAACTGAGACATGGCTGGATGATACCTATGACTGGGCAGTTAACGTACAGGGTTACAGTCTTTTTAGAAAGGATCGCCAAAACCGGAGAGGGGGAGGGGTCTGCCTTTATGTAAAGTCCTGTCTAAAGCCCACACTGCGGGAAGATATAAGTGAGGGACATGAAGATGTGGAGTCACTGTGGGTAGAAATAAATGGAGCCAAAAACAATAATAAAATACTAATAGGAGTTTATTATAAACCCCCTAGTATACCAGAGCCCATAGAAAATCTACTTCTAAACGAAATAGACAAGGTGGCATAATGAGGTCGTTATTATGGGGGATTTCAACTACCCAGATATAGACTGGAAAACTGAAACCTGTATATCTCATAAAGGAAACAGGTTCTTGGAAATAACCAAAGACAATTACCTTTCCCAACTGGTTCAGGACCCGACTAGAGGGACGGCCATACTGGACTTAGTATTAACCAATAGACCTGACAGAACAACAGATGTGCAGGTCGGGGGACTCCTAGGAAATAGTGACCATAATATAATAACCTTCCAATTGTCATTCAAAAGAGCGTTTCTTCAGGGAGAAACAAAAATACCTAACTTCAAAAAAGCTAAATTTAGCCAACTAAGAGAGGCCATAGGCCTAACTAACTGGGACAAAGTCCTCAAAAATAAAAATACAGCCACAAAATGGGATATTTTTAAAAGCATCCTAATATCTAATTGTGAGAGGTACATATCTTATAGGAATAAAATGATAAGAAACAAGAAAAAACCAATGTGGATAAACAAAACTGTAAAGAAAGCAATAAATGACAAACAGAAAGCATTTAAATCACTAAAACAGGAGGGGAGCGAGGAAGCATTGAAAAACTACAAGGAAAAAAATAGAATATGTAAAAGACAAATAAAAACAGCCAAACTAGAGACCGAGAGATTAATCGCCAAAGAAAGTAAAACTAACCCTAAAATGTTCTTTAATTATATAAATGGTAAAAAGTATAAATCTGAAGGTGTCGGCCCCTTACAGAGTAATGAGGGGGGAGTTGCAGAGAGCGATGAGGGGAAAGCAAAGCTACTAAATATCTTTTTCTCCACTGTATTCACTGAGGAAAATAAACTGTCAGATGAAATGCAGAATATAAAAGTAAATTCCCCATTAAAAGTGCCCTGTCTGACCCAGGAAGAAGTAGAGCTGCGTCTTAAAAAGATTAAAATAGACAAATCGCCAGGACAGGATGGCATACACCCCCGTATCCTAAGAGAATTAAGTAATGTCATCGCCAGACCCTTATTTCTGATATTTAAGGACTCTATACTGACAGGGAGTGTTCCACAGGATTGGCGCATAGCAAATGTGGTGCCAATATTCAAAAAGGGTCCAAAAACAGAGCCCAGGAACTATAGGCCGGTAAGTTTAACATCTGTCGTGGGTAAACTGTTTGAGGGTTTTCTAAGAGATGCTATCTTGGAGTACCTCAATGAAAATAAGAAAATTACTCCATATCAGCATGGCTTCATGAGGGATCGGTCATGTCAAACCAATTTAATCAGTTTCTATGAGGAGGTAAGTTCTAGACTAGACCGCAGCGAATCAATGGATGTCGTATATCTGGACTTCTCCAAAGCATTTGACACTGTACCACATAAAAGGTTAGTATATAAGATGAGAATGCTTGGCCTGGGAGAAAACGTCTGTATGTGGGTAAGTAACTGGCTCAGTGATAGAAAACAGAGGGTGGTTATTAATGGTACATACTCAGATTGGGTCACTGTAACTAGTGGGGTACCACAGGGGTCAGTATTGGGCCCTATTCTCTTCAATATATTTATTAATGATCTTGTAGAAGGCTTGCACAGTAAAATATCAATTTTTGCAGATGACACTAAACTGTGTAAAGTAATTAACACAGAAGAGGACAGTACACTGCTACAAATGGATCTGGATAGACTGGAGGCTTGGGCAGAGAAGTGGCAGATGAGGTTTAACACTGACAAATGTAAAGTTATGCATATGGGAAGGAATAATGCAAGTCACCAGTACATACTAAATGGTAAAATATTGGGTAACTCTGACATAGAAAAGGACCTAGGAATTTTAGTGAACAGAAATCTAAGCTGCAGAAACCAGTGTCAGACAGCTGCTGCCAAGGCCAATAAGATAATGGGCTGCATCAAAAGAGGCATAGATGCCCGTGATGAGAACATAGTCCTGCCACTTTACAAATCACTAGTCAGACCACACATGGAGTACTGTGTACAGTTCTGGGCTCCTGTGAACAAGGCAGACATAGCAGAGCTGGAGAGGGTTCAGAGGAGGGCAACTAAAGTAATAACTGGAATGGGTGGGTGGACTACAGTACCCAGAAAGATTATCAAAATTACTCTTATTCACTTTAGAAAAAAGACGACTGAGGGGAGATCTAATAACTATGTATAAATATATCAGAGGTCAGTACAGAGATCTCTCCCACGATCTATTTATCCCCAGGACTGTGACTGTGACGAGGGGCCATCCGCTGCATCTGGAGGAAAGAAGGTTTGTACACAAACATAGAAGAGGATTCTTTACGGTAAGAGCAGTGAGACTATGGAACTCTCTGCCTGAGGAGGTGGTGATGGTAAGTTCACTAAAAGAGTTCAAGAGGGGCCTGGATGTATTTTTGGAGGGTAATAATATTATAGGTTATAGTTACTAGAGAGGGTTTGTTGATCAAGGGAGTAATTCTGATTGCCTGATTGGAGTAGGGAAGGAATTTTTTTCCCTAAAGTGGGGAAAACTGGCTTCTACCTCACAGGGTTTTTTTGCCTTCCTCTGGATCAACTTGTAGGAAAACAGGCCAAACTGGATGGACAGATGTCTTTTTTCGGCCTTATAAACTATGTTACTATGTTACTATGTTACAGTAGCCCGCCCCTTTAACAATGACCTCTACAGCTGTCAGCCCCTTTAACAGTGACCTCTACAGAGGCCGCCCCTTTAACAGTGACCTCTACAGCAGCCCGCCCCTTTAACAGTGACCTTTACAGCAGGCCGCCCCTTTAACAGTGACCTCTACAGTAGCCCGCCCCTTTAACAGTGACCTCTACAGCTGCCCGCCATTTTAACAGTGACCTTTACAGCAGCCCGCCCCTTTAACAGTGACCTCTACAGCTGCCTGCCCCTTTAACAGTGACCTTTACAGCAGCCTGCCCCTTTAACAGTGACCTCTACAGCTGCCCACCCCTTTAACAGTGACCTCTACAGCTGCCCACCCCTTTAACAGTGATCTCTACAGCAGCCCACCCCTTTAACAGTGACCTCTACAGCAGCCTGCCCCTTTAACAGTGACCTCCACAGCAGCTAGAGTGGCCACTGTCTTCACCCCAGAAAGTCAGACCTCACTGGCCATTCCCCCAAATGTAAAAAAGCGCCCCCAGTTACCATAAAGACACACCACTAAACATGAGGCCATGCCCCCCTGGCTCTGTGAAGACACAGAGGAGAAGCTTTCTGAGTGTGAGCTACTGAAAGGGTGGACATCCCTGTGTCTGTCCAGGCACTGCGTCGGACGGAGAACAGGGAGCCAGAAAAATGGACCCTCCAGCCTAAAGCCCGACATCTGGCTACCCTACCATCAGCCTGCCCCTAGGGTGGCCAGAGGTCTTGTTTTAGGCTGGACAGTCTGGCTTTCAGACTCCCTGTCCTCTGTCATGCGCAGGGCCTGGATGGACACAGGGATGTCCTTTTGAACAGCTCACTCTCAGCAGCAGCACTGTGCAGTCTACAGGGAGAAAGTCACCCTCCCTCCACCCCTGCAGCTGAAAGAAGGTGATTTTTACCTATATTTTTAATCCTGGTCAAATGCGGCATGGAAGGGGCGTGGCCTGACTGAGTCAGGGGCGTGACTTAGTGGGATCTGGGGGTGGGACTTTTAAGTCCTTCTTTTGACGGTGGCCTGAATTACAGGTCGATGACATAGTAATTTAGGAGAAAGGTGGGTAGCAGTGGAAGAATACATCTTTTATTACTACTGAACAGTAATTAAGTGAAATTTACATTATATGAGGTAATGATTGATGATGAATTAGTCTAAAACATAAGTTATATTTATGGTAACCGAAATACCCCTTGTCATTCACAGCGCTCTGCCTCTTTAATGCAGACCTACAGAAGTGAACTGGCTAGGTTGTCATAGAAACCTGATGTGTGGAGACTGCCTGTGAGCTTCTATTGGCTGATAAGGGTCATGTGACCAGGCTACTATTGGCTAATGCATTTTTTGGAAATATCTCAGGAACGGTACGTCCTGGAGAGCTGAAAACAGTTCTAAAACCTTCCCGGACACCTGATGTACATGTGTGCCAAATTTTGTGATTGTAGCTGCAGCGGTGCGGATTCCTTTAGCGGACATATACACACACACACACACATACACTCAGCTGTATATAATATATATATATATATATATATATATATATATATATATATATATATATTAAATACACCCCAAAACTGTGTGTATCAGTCCACAAATTCACCCCAGAAGCAAGGATGAATGAAAGTACTTTTATAGATTTAAAATGCATACACCCCAAAACAGGATGTACCACACCACAAATTCACCCCAGAAAACGTAAGAATGGAACTACTTTTATATATTTAAAATAAATGCACCCCAAAACTGGTTGTATCAGGCTGCACTTTCAGTATAGAAGCAACGGTGAATGGAAGTAGTTATATATTAACTAAATACACCCGAAAACTGGTTGTATCAGGCCGCAAATTAACCACAAAGCAAGGATGAATGAGGGTACTTTTATATATTTAAAATAAATACACTTTAAAACTGGTTGTATCAGGCCACAAATTAACATCAAGAAGCAAGGATGAATGGAAGTACTTTTATATATTTAAAATAAATACACCCCAAAACTGGTTGTTTCAGACTGCAAATCCACCCCAGAAGCAAGGGTAAATGGAAGTACTTATATATATTTAAAATAAATACACCCCAAAACTGGTTGTATCAGAGCACACTTTCAGTACAGAAGTAAGGGTGAATGGAAGTAGTTATATATCAACTAAATACAACCCAACTGGTTGTATCAGACCACAGTTTCAACCCAATAACAGAAGCTAGGATTACTGGAATTACTGATGTTTTAAAGAATGCAAACAACCTAATATCTGTAGTAATAGATCACTTTTAGTAACCCCATTAGTGTAGCAGGGTGTAATAGCATAGCTCCTATTACCCAGGCTTTACACTCTCTCCCTACAGTGTGGATAATGCCTCCCTATCCTTTTCCTACACTAAGAGATGAGCAAATCGAAGTTGACTAAGTGGAATTCAATCCGAATTTCAGGAAAACATTCGATTCATCCCGTAGTCAAGTTTCCTTGTGCTTCGTGGTAATGAATCACATTTTTTCTAAAATGGCTGCTGCACATGTTACAAAGTGAAAGTAAGAAGCATGGGAACGAGGGAGCACCTATGCCATGCAGACAGTCAATCAGCAGATAGCCACCTTGTTAAATAGATACCTGTAAGAAACTGTACTAGGACTTGTTTATCAAATTGGGGTGAATAAACTGTCTAAGTTTATTGTTAATTTGGTGTCCACCTTGTTTAATAGATAAGCAATTCAATTAGACTTAGATTCTCAAATTGGGGTGAATAAGCTGCCTAGTTCTACTGTTGAGTGTCCACCTCGTTTAATACATAGGCAATTCTATTAGGCCTTGATTCTAAAATTGTGGCGAATAGGGGTAAAAAAGCTGTCTAATTTTTTTGTTATTGGGATGTCCACCTTACTATATAAGCAATTCTACTAGGCCTTGTGTAATAGATAAACAATTCTATTAGGCGTTGAGTCTCAAATTGGGGTGAATAAGCTGTCTAATTTTAATGTAATTGGGGTGTACACCTTGTTTAAGAGATACACAATTCAATTAGGCCTTGATTATCTATTTCTATGTCTATTTCTACTAGTTCACTTTTTTGGCTGATTTTCCATTTTAATTCCAATTTTTCTGTAACACAGCAATGGTTACAGGGTTTATCCTATACCTGTTATCCTATTATCTATTACTCTGATTCTGTAGCTTACAGAAACTTGCAGTGGAGTTGACTCCTTAAGTTGTGAACTGCTTTATGGGTCACAGTAGGACACAAAAGGAAATATGCTCCATATGGTGTTTGGAGGACAGCTTTTGGAAATTACAGTGACAGTTGGTGACAGTTTTTTTTTAAATAGTATTTTGGGGTACATATGATTTTTGATCGCTCTATATTATGCTTTTTGTGAGGCAAGGTTACCAAAAAGTTGCTATTCTGGCATAGTTTTTATATTTTGTTTTTTACATGTGCATCTGACAGGTTAGATCATGTGTTGTTTTATAGAGTAAGTTATTATGGACATGAAGATATCAAATATGTCTACTTTTTTGTTTGTTTCACTTTTACATAATAAAGCCTTTGGAAAAAAATCATGTTTTTGTGTCTCCATTTTTTGAAAGCCATATTTTTGAAATTTTTTCTGTTAATTGTCTTGTGTAGTGTCTTGTTTCTTGTGGGAAGAGTTGACATTTTTATTGGTACCATTTTTGGGCACCACTTTTTGGGCAAGGTGACAAAAAATTGGTTGTTTTTGCAGTTTTTATTTTATTTTATTTTTTTTTTGACTGCATTCACCTTACTGGATAGATCATGTAATATTTTTGAATTGCTAACCTATGAAACAAGATGGACACCCCAAAAACCATAGAACTAGGCAACTTATTCACCCCAATTTGAGAATCAAGGCCTAATTGAATTGTATATTTATTACCCAAGGTGGACATCAAAATAATGGTAGAACTAGACAGCTTATCCACCCCAATTTGAGAATCTTGGTCTAACTGAATTGCTTATCTATTAAAAAATGGGGACACCAACTCTAATCAGGCAATCAGAATAACTCTCTGGATCAACGACCCATCTCTAGTAACTATAGCCTGTAATATTGTTACCCTCCAGACATACATCCAGGCCCCTCTTGAACTCTTTTAGTGACCTTGCCATCACCACCTTCTCAGGTAGAGAGTTCCATAGTCTCACTGCTCTTATCGTAAAGAATCCTCTTCTATGTTTGTGTACAAACCTTCTTTCCTCCAGACGCAAAGGATGTCCCATCATCACAGTCACAGTCCTGGGGATAAATAGATCATGGGAGAGATCTCTGTACTGACCCCTGATATATTTATACATAGTTATTAGATCTCCCCTAAGTCGTCTTTTTTTCTAAAGTAAATAACCCTAATTTTGATAATCTTTCTGGGTACTGTAGTCCACCCATTCCAGTTATTACTTTAGTTGCCCTCCTCTGAACCCCCTCCAGCTCTGCTATGTCTGCCTTGTTCACAGGAGCCCAGAACTGTACACAGTACTCCATGTGTGGTCTGACTAGTGATTTGTAAAGTGGCAGGACTATGTTCTCATTATGGGCATCTATGCCCCTTTTGATGCAACCCATTATCTTATTGGCCTTGGCAGCAGCTGTCTGACACATGTTTCTGCAGCTTAGTTTGCTGTTCACTAAAATTCCTAGGTCCTTTTCCATGTCAGTGTTACCCAGTGTTTCACCATTTAGTAAGTATTGGTGACTTGCATGATTCCTTCCTATGTGCATAACCTTACATTTGTCAGTGTTAAACCTCATCTGCCACTTCTCTGCCCAAGCCTCCAGTCTATCCAGATCCATCTGTAGCAGTGTACTGTCCTCTTCTGTGTTAATTACTTTACACAGTTTAGTGTCATCTGAAGAAATTGATATTTTACTATGCAAGCCTTCTACAAGATCATTAATAAATACAAGTACAGACCAGAAGTTTGGACACACCTTCTCATTCAAAGAGTTTTCTGTATTTTCATGACTATGAAAATTGTAGATTCACACTGAAGGCATCAAAACTATGAATTAACACATGTGGAATTATATACGTAACAAAAAAGTGTGAAACAGCTGAAAATATGTCTTATATTCTAGGTTCTTCAAAGTAGCCACCTTTTGCTTTGATTACTGTTTTGTACACTCTTGGCATTCTCTTGATGAGCTTCAAGAGGTAGTCACCTGAAATGGTTTTCACTTCACAGGTGTGCCCTGTCAGGTTTAATAAGTGGGATTTCTTGCCTTATAAATGGGGTTGGGACCATGAGTTGTGTTGGGCAGAAGTCAGGTGGATACACAGCTGATAGTCCTACTGAATAGACTGTTAGAATTTGTATTATGGCAAGAAAAAAGCAGCTAAGTAAAGAAAAACGAGTGGCCATCATTACTTTAAGAAATGAAGGTCAGTCAGTCCGAAAAATTGGGAAAACTTTGAAAATGTGTCCCCAAGTGCAGTGGCAAAAACTATCAAGCGCTACAAAGAAACTGTCTCACATGAGGACCGCCCCAGGAAAGGAAGACCAAGAGTCACCTCTGCTGAGGAGGATAAGTTCATCCGAGTCACCAGCCTCAGAAATCGCAGGTTAACAGCAGCTCAGATTAGAGACCAGGTCAATGTCACACAGAGTTCTAGCAGCAGACACATCTCTACAACAACTGTTAAGAGGAGACTGGGTACAGCAGGCCTTCATGGTAAAATAGCTGCTAGGAAATCACTGCTAAGGACAGGCAACAAGCAGAAGAGACTTGTTTGGGCTAAAGAACACAATGAATGGACATTAAACCAGTAGAAATCTGTGCTTTGGTCTGATGAGTCCAAAAGTGAGATCTTTGGTTCCAACCTCCGTGTCTTTGTGCGACGCAGAAAAGGTGAACGGATGGACTCTACATGCCTGGTTCCTACCGTGAAGCATAGAGGAGGATGTGTGATGGTGTGGGGGATGCTTTGCTGGTGACACTGTTAGGGATTTATTCAAAATTGAAGGCATACTGAACCAGCATGGCTACCACAGCATCTTGCAACGGCATGCTATTCCATCTGGTTTGCGTTTAGTTGGACCATCATTTATTTATCAACAGGACAATGACCCCAAACACACCTCCAGGCTGTGTAAGGGCTATTTGACCAAGAAGGAGAGTGATGGGGTGCTACGCCAGATGACCTGGCCTCCACAGTCACCAGACCTGAACCCAATCGAGATGGTTTGGGGTGAGCTGGACAGCAGAGTGAAGGCAAAAGGGCCAACAAGTGCTAAGCATCTCTGGGATGCTTCAAGACTGTTGGAATACCATTTCAGGTGACTACCTCTTGAAGCTCATCAAGAGAATGCCAAGAGTGTGCAAAGCAGTAATCAAAGCAAAAGGTGGCTACTTTGAAGAACCTAGAATATAAGACATATTTTCAGTTGTTTCACACTTTTTTGTTAAGTATATAATTTCACATGTGTTCATTCATAGTTTTGATGCCTTCAGTGTGAATCTACAATTTTCATAGTCATGAAAATACAGAAAACTCTTTGAATGAGAAGGTGTGTCCAAACCTTTGGTCTGTACTGTATATTGAAGAGAATAGGGCCTAATACTAACCCCTGTGGTACCCCACTACTGACAGTGACCCAATCTGAGTATGTACCGTTAATAACCACCCTCTGTTTTCTAACACTGAGCCAGTTACTTACCCACATACAGATATTTTCTCCCAGTCCAAGCATTCTCATTTTATATACTAACTTTTTATGCAGTACAGTGTCAAATGCTTTGGAGAAGTCCAGATATACGACATCCATTGATGCGCCGCGGTCAAGTCTAGAACTTACCTCCTCATAGAAACTGATTAAATTAGTTTTACATGACTGATCCCTCATGAAGCCATGCCGATATGGAGTTATTTGCTTATTTTCATTGAGGTACTCCAAGATAGCATCTCTTAGAAAACCTTCAAACATTTTCCCCATGACAGATGTTAAACTTACTGGCCTATAGTTTCCGGGCTCTGTTTTTGGACCCTTTTTGAATATTGGCACCACATTTGCTATGCGCCAATCCTGTGGAACACTCCCTGTTAGTATACAGTCCTTTAATATCAGAAATAAGGGTCTGGCTATGACATTACTTAATTCTCTTAGGATACGGGGATGTAAGCCATCCGGTCCTGGCGATTTGTCTATTTTAATCTTTTTAAGATGCCGCTGTACTTCTTCCTGGGTCAGACAGGGCACTTTTAATGGGGGATTTACTTTTATATTCTGCACATAAGGTATGTACCGCTCACAATTAGATTTTAGGATGCTTTTAGTGATTTAAATGCTTTCTTTTTGTCAATTGTTTTCTTTATAGTTCTATTTATCCACATTGGTTTTTTCTTGTTCCTTAACCTTTTATTCCCATAAGGCATGTACCTCTCACAATTAGATTTTAGGATGCTTTTAAAAATATCCCATTTTGTGGCTGTATGTTTATTTTTGAGGATTTTGTCCCAGTTAGTTAGGCCTATGGCCTCTGTTAGTTGGCTAAATTTTGCTTTTTTGAAGTTTGGTATTTTTGTTCCTCCCTGAAGAGACACTCTTTTGAATGACAATTGGAAGGTTATTATATTATGGTCACTATTTCCTAGGAGTCCCCCGACCTGCACATCTGTTGTTCTGTCAGGTCTATTGGTTAATACTAATTTCAGTATAGCCGTCCCTCTAGTCGGGTCCTGAACCAGTTGGGAAAGGAAATTGTCTTTGGTTATTGCCAAGTACCTGTTTCCTTTATGAGATGTACAGGTTTCAGTTTCCCAGTCTATATCTGGGTAGTTGAAGTCCCCCATAATAACGACCTCATTATGATTTGCCGCCTCGTCTATTTCGTTTAGAAGTAGATTTTCTGTGGGCTCTAGTATATTAGGTGGCTTATAATAAACTCCTATTAGTATTTTATTATTGTTTTTTCCTTCATGTATTTCTACCCACAGTGACTCCACATGTTCATGTTATATCTTCTCGAAGTGTGTGCTTTAGACAGGACTTTACATAAAGGCAACCCCCTCCCCCTCTCTGGTTTTGGCAATCCTTTCTAAACAGACTGTAATTCTGTATGTTAACTGCCCAGTCATAGCTATCATCCAGCCATGTCTCAGTTACTCCCACTATGAGTCTTCCTCACACATCACTAATTCCAGTTCACCAGTTTTATTAGTTAGGCTTCTGGCATTAGTACACATACAATTAAGAGGTTTATGCATATTTTTTACCCTACACCTTTCCTTCTGAATGGTTTTAGTTCCTCCTTCCATTCCTAGCCCAGTTCCATTACCTTGCCCCAGGTCTCTATCTGCACTATCTTCCCCTCCTATAATGTAGTTACCCTCCCCCCAGTCCCTAGTTTAAACACTCCTCCAACCTTCTCGCCATCTTATCCCCCAAAACAGCTGCCCCTTTTCCAATTGAGGTGCAGCCCATCCATACGATAAAGTCTGTAGCCAACAGAGAACTTCTCCAGGAACCCAAACCTCTCCTTCCTACACCAGTTCTTGAGCCACTTTTTAACCTCCCTAATCTCCTGCTGCCTTTCTTGTGTGGCTTGTGGTACAGGTAGTATTTCGGAAAACACTACCTTTGAGGTCCTTGCTCTAAGCTTATTACCTAAATCCCTAAAATGGTTTTTAAGGACGCTCTACCTACCTCTAACTTTGTCATTGGTTCCGATATGGACCACAACTGCTGGATCTTCTCCAGCCCCTCCCAGTAAACTGTCAACCCGATCCGCAATGTGTTGAACTCGAGTGCCAGGAAGACAACGCACCGTTCGATGATCCCGGTCTTTGTGACAGATTACCCTCTCTGTACCCCTAATAATTGAGTCTCCCACTACCAGCACCTGTCTGGCCTGCTCTGCTCTGCAGATCAGGGCTAGCCTCCCTAGCACTTTTGCCTCTACCCTGCTTTCTAACTGTTACCCAGCTTCCTACCTCACTTTCCTGAGCCTCCTCACTACCACCCTTCCTCACATCTACCCCATAGAGTGCTTGCTCAGTGAGCAGTAAACTCTTTTCCAAATTGTCAGCACTTCTCAGTGTTGAAATTTGCCCGGTTAGATACACAATGTGCGATTCCAAACAGCAATTTGCTCACATTTTGAACAAAAATATGCACCCTTAAACTGCTGTTCCACGACTGCATACATTAGACAAGATATGCACTGGACTGCGCTATCAATAATGCAACACATACTAATGGGGATTACGCGAAAAGGCAAAAAATACAATACAGTGATATGAAACTGACTTACTGTACTCCCTTCTTAAAGTTCCTGAATCCCTAAGTCACGTAATCTAAAGTCACACACTTAATTCAAATACACACTTGAAATCAAACACGCGAACGCTCACAAACTCGCGTTGTTTATCTGCTTGTATAAGTACCGCTCTTAAACCCAATTGTATATTTATTACCGAAGAAGGACACCAAAATAACAGTAGAACTAGACAGCTTATTCACTCCAATTTGAGAATCTTGGTCTAAGTGAATTGCTTAGGTATTAAAAAATGTAGACACCCCAATAACAGAAAAATTAGACAGCTTATTCACCTCAATTTGAGAATCAAGGCCTAATAGAATTGCTTATCTATTAACCACTTCCAGACCAGGCCATTTACCCCCTTCCTGACCATGCCTAATTTTGCAAATGTGACATGTGTCACTATATGAGATAATAACTTTGGAATGCTTTTACTTATCCAAGCCATTCAGAGATTGTTTTCTAGTGACACGTTGTACTTCAAGTTAATGGTAAAATTTAGTCAATATGTTTTACCTTTATTTATAAAAAAAATCCAAAAGTTAATGAAAATTTGAAAAAATTCACTGTTTTCTAAATTTGAATCTCTCTGCTTTTAAGACGGATAGTGATACCTCATAAAATACTCATTAATTAACGTTCCCCATATGTCTACTTTATGTTGACATAATGTTTTGGGACATTCGAAGGTTTAGAATTTCCAAAGTCAACATTTTTTAACAACCAGTTCAGTTCTGGAGTCACTTTGTGGGGCTTACATTTTTTGCAAATTTTCCATTTTAATCATTTTTTTCCGGGAACACATAAAAGGATAACAACAAAAAACCCTCAATATTTATTACCCTGATTCTGCAGTTTGCAGAAACTTCCCATATCTGGTCATATACTGCTGCATGGGCACAGGGCAGGGCACAGAAGGCAAGAAGCACCATATGGTTTTTGGAGGACAGATTTTGTTGGAATGGTTTTTGGGCACCATGTTGCATTTGAAGAGACCCTGAGGTACCCCCACAGTGAAAACCCCCAAAAAGTGACCATTTTGTAAACTACATCACCCAAGGAATTTTTAAGGGGTGTAGTGAGCACTTTGACCCAACAGGCATTTTAAAGAATTTATAATACTTTGGTGTAACAATGAAAAATTACTTTTTTTTTTCAAGAAAATGGTGCTTTAGGCCCAAACTTTCTTTTTCACAAAAGATAACAGGAGAATATCCCCCCACAATTTGCTACCCACTTTCTCCTGAATACAGTAACACCCCAATTGTGGTCGTAAACTTTTATTTGGGGATACGCCAGGGCTCAGAAAGGAAGGAGCAGCATCTGGATTTTCTAACATGGAATGTTCTGTAAAAAGTAGAAAAATCAGCAATGGTGAAGTACTTATCGGACACTTTATTTGAACATTCAATACAGTCAAGTGTGATATACAGACTCCATGAACAGTTTACATGTTTCAGACAAACCCAGTGTTATGATTAAGGACATTGGTTTTGTCCGAAACACGTAAACTGTTCGTGGAGTCTGTATACCGCATTTGATTGTATTGAATGTTCAAATAAAGTGTCCGAGAAGTACTTCCCCATTGCTGGACTTTCTACTTTTTTTTAATCTCAGGCCTTTTACCCAGGCTGTCCGTGCAAGGTACATATTCCTGCTGCAGGTGAGCTGGATTGTTTTCTTGTTTATGGAATTTTCTGTCATGGTTTTTAAGAGCGATAACTTTTTAAATTTTTTGTTGACTGAGCTGCATGAGGGCTTATTTTGTGCGGGACAAGCTGTAGTTTATATTGACACAATTTCGGGGTACATTCAGCTTTCTGGTCATTTTTTATCTCATTTGTTGGGTGGTGAAGTCACTAAAAAAGCTATTTTTGTTGTTTTTCAATTTTTTTTACACCGTTCACTTGATGGGGTAGATCATGTGATATTTTTATAGATGCGGTCGTTATGGACGCAACAATACCAAATATGTCTAGTTTTTTTTATTTTTACATTTTACACAATTAAAACATTCATGTTTTTGTGTTGCCAATTTCTTAGAACCATAGTGTTTTCATTTTTCTGGCTATGGTCTTTTGTGAGGGATTGTTTTTTGCGGGACGAGGTGATGTTTTTATTGCTACCATATTGGGGCACATAGGACTTTTTGATGTATTGATATTATGTTTTTTTGTGAGGTGAGGTGATTAAAAAAAGCGGTTTTGCATAATTTTATTAGTTTTTTTCACACCGTTCACTTGATAGGGTAGATCATGTGATATGTTTGTAGAGCCAGTTGTTACGGACATGGAAATACCAAATATGTCTATTTTTTATATTTTTTATTTATTTACGTTTTACATAATAAGAACATTTTTAGAATTTTTGTCTGGCCATGGTCTTGTGTGGGGGCTCATTTTTTTGCGGGATGAGGTGATGTTTTATTGATACCATTTTGGGGACAAAAATTGGTTATTTTTGCAGTTTTTTTTTACTGCATTCACCTTACTGGATAGATTATGTAATATTTTTGAATTGCTTATCTATTAAACAAGGTGGACACCCCAATAACCATAGAACTAGATAACTTATTCACTCCAATTTGAGATTCAAGGCCTAATTTAATTGTATATTTATTTCCCAAGGTGGACACCAAAATAACAGTAGAAACTAGGCAGCTTATCCACCCCAATTTTAAAATCTTGGTCTAACTGAATTGCTTATCTATTAAAAAATGGGGACACCCTAATAACAGAAAAATTAGACAGCTTATTCACCCCAATTTGAGAATCAAGGCCTAATAGAATTGGTTATTTATTGCACAAGATTTACACCCCCATAACAGTAGAACTAGACAACTTATGTACCCCAGTAACAGTAAAATTAGACAGCTTATTCACCCAAATTTGAGAATCAAGGCCTAATTGAATTTCTTATCTATTAAACAAGGTGTACAGTACAATAACAGTACAACTAGACCGCTTATTCACCCCAATTTGAGAATCAAGGCGTAATAGAATTGCTTATCCATTAAATAAGGTGAACACCCCAATTACAGTAAGATTAGACTGCTTATTCACCCCACATTTCAGAATTAAGGCCTGATAGAATTGCTTATCTATTAAACAAGGTTGACATACCAGTAACAGTAAAATTAGACAGCTTATTCACCTCAATTTGAGAATCAAGGACTAATATTAAGGTGGACACCCCAATAACAGTAGAACTACCCGATACATCCCCACACCTAATCTCCGATCCTCACAAAACCTCCTTCTCTCCTCTCCTTTTATCACCTCTTCCCACAATTGCCTCCAAGATTTCTCCTGTGCATCCCCCATACTCTGGAACTCTCTACCCCAACACATCAGACTCTCACCTAAAGTGGAATCCTTCAAAAGAAACCTGAAAACCCACCTCTTCAGACAAGCCTACAACCAGTGAAAGAAAAAGGAGTCCACTTTAATGAGCCAATAGAACACTTTGCTTAGAATAAGCTACCTTGAGGTAAATGTACAGTATACATTCAATGACATGGAAAGATGGTTGTTCTTTCTTCCAGATATTAATACAAGTCGCTAAACCAATGGCAGGCACTATATAGTAACATAGTAACATAGTTTATAAGGCCGAAAAAAAGACATCTGTCCATCCAGTTCGACCTGTTTTCCTACAAGTTGATCCAGAGGAAGGCAAAAAACCCCTGTGCGGTAGAAGCCAATTTTCCTCACTTTAGGGGAAATAATTCCTTCCCGACTCCAATCAGGCAATCAGAATTACTCCCTGGATCAACAACAACCCATATCTAGTAACTATAACCTGTAATATTATTACCCTTCAGAAATACATCCAGGCCCCTCTTGAACTCTTTTACTGAACTTACCATCACCACCTCCTCAGGCAGAGAGTTCCATAGTCTCACTGCTCTTACCGTAAAGAATCCTCTTCTATTTTTGTGAACAAACCTTCTTTCCTCCAGGCACAGAGGATGTCCCCTCATCATGGTCACTGTCCTTGGGATAAAGAGATCATGGGAGACATCTCTGTACTGACCCCTGATATATTTATACATAGTTATTAGATCTCCCCTCAGTCGTCTTTTTTCTAAAGTGAATAACCCTAATTTTGATAATCTTTCTGGGTACTGTAGTCCACCCATTCCAGCTATGACTTTAGTTGCCCTCCTCTGAACCCTCTCCAGCTCTGCTATGTCTGCCTTGTTCACAGGAGCCCAGAACTGTACACAGTACTCCATGTGCGGTCTGACTAGTGATTTGTAAAGTGGCAGGACTTTGTTCTCATCACGGGCATCTATGCCCCTTTTGATGCAACCCATTATCTTATTGGCCTTGGCAGCAGCTGTCTGACACTGGTTTCTGCAGCTTAGTTTGCTGTTCACTAAAATTCCTAGGTCCTTTTCCATGTCAGAGTTACCCAATGTTTTATCATTTAGTATGTACTGGTGACTTGCATTATTCCTTCCCATATGCATAACCTTACATTTGTCAGTGTTAAACCTCATCTGCTACTTCTCTGCCCAAGCCTCCAGTCTATCCAGATCCATCTGTAGCAGTGTACTGTCCTCTTCTGTGTTAATTACTTTACACAGTTTAGTGTCATCTGCAAAAATTGATATTTTACTGTGCAAGCCTTCTACAAGATCATTAATAAATATATTAAAGAGAATAGGGCCCAATACTGACCCCTGTGGTACCCCACTAGTTACAGTGACCCAATCTGAGTATGTACCATTAATAACCACCCTCTGTTTTCTATCACTGAGCCATTTACTTACACACATACAGACATTTTCTCCAAGGCCAAGCATTCTCATTTTATATACTAACCTTTTATGTGGTACAGTGTCAAATGCTTTGGAGAAGTCCAGATATACGACATCCATTGATTCCCCGCGGTCAAGTCTAGAACTTACCTCCTCATAGAAACTGATTAAATTGGTTTGACACGACCGATCCCTCATGAAGCCATGCTGATATGGAGTTATTTGCTTATTTTCATTGAGGTACTCCAAGATAGCATCTCTTAGAAAACCCTCAAACAGTTTACCCACTACAGATGTTAAACTTACCGGCCTATAGTTCCCGGGCTCTGTTTTTGGACCCTTTTTGAGTATTGGCACCACATTTGCAATGCGCCAATCCTGTGGAACACTCCCTGTCAGTATAGAGTCCTTAAATATTAAGTATAAGGGTCTGGCAATGACATTACTTAATTCTCTTAGGATACGTGGGTGTATGCCATCCAGTCCTGGCGATTTGTCTATTTTAATCTTTTTAAGACGCCCCAGTACTTCTTCCTGGGTCAGACAGGACACTTTTAAAGGGGAATTCACTTTTATATTCTGCATTTCATCTGACAGTTTATTTTCCTCAGTGAATACAGTGGAGAAAAAATATTTAAGAGTTTTGCTTTCTCCTCATCGCTCTCTGCTACTCCCCCCTCATTACTCTGTAAGGGGCCGACACCTTCAGATTTATACTTTTTAGTATTTATATAATTGAAGAACATTTTAGGGTTAGTTTTACTCTCTTTAGCAATTAGTCTTTCAGTCTCTAGTTTAGCTGCTTTTATTTGTCTTTTACAAATTCTATTTTTTTCCTTATAGTTTTTCAATGCTTCCTCGCTCCCCTCCTGTTTTAGTGATTTAAATGCTTTCTTTTTGTCATTTATTGCTTTTTTTACAGTTCTATTTATCCACATTGGTTTTTTCTTGTTTCTTATCATTTTATTCCTATACGGTATGTACCTCTCACAATTAGATATTAGGATGCTTTTAAAAATATCCCATTTTGTGGCTGTATTTTTATTTTCGAGAATTTTGTCCCAGTTAGTTAGACCTATGGCCTCTCTTAGATGGCTAAATTTTGCATTTTTGAAGTTTGGTATTTTTGTTCCTCCCTGAAGAAATGCTTTTATTAATGACAATTTAAAGGTTATTATTTTAAGGTCACTGTTACCCAGGTGTCCCCCAACCTGCACATCTGTTGTTCTGTCAGGTCTATTGGTTAATACTAAGTCCAGTATGGCCGTCCCTCTAGTCGGGTCCTGAACCAGTTGGGAAAGGTAATTGTCTTTGGTTATTGCCAAGAACCTGTTTCCTTTATGAGATATACAGGTTTCAGTTTCCCAGTCTATATCTGGGTAGTTGAAGTCCCCCATAATAACAACCTCATTCTGATTTGCCGCCTCGTCTATTTCATTTAGAAGTCGATTTTCTGTGGCCTCTGATATATTAGGTGGTTTATAATAAACTCCTATTAGTATTTTATTATTGTTTTTGGCTCCATTTATTTCTACCCACAGTAACTCCACATCTTCATTTCCCTCACTTATATCTTCCCGGATTGTGGGCTTTAGACAGGACTTTACATAAAGGCAGACCCCTCCCCTCGCCGGTTTTGACGATCCTTTCTAAAAAGATTGTAACCCTGTACATTAACTGCCCAGTCATAGCTATCATCCAGCCATGTCTCAGTTATTCCCACT